>CBVK0102015730.1:0-14127 GCA_900067695.1 Picea abies | reverse complement strand
CCCCCCCCCCCTCTTAGTAATCCAACATAACCTTTGTTCCCAGTTCCCTAAACCTGTATCTATGTTTTTCGCACATGAAGTAATTCTCTACCAACTGAGTATCCCTTTTGTATTTGGGTTTATGTAATCCTCATCTCATGCAGTTGTTTAGTACAACTGATTGATTTCTTCCAAGTATAAACAAGTAGGTTCTACAAACCTCTCCCCTCTTGATGGGTCCAATGGTGCAATGACCCTGTATTCCCCTGACTCAAATGTCATTTTTCATGTCTTTAAATTGATTATGTAAAATGCCCAATCCAAGACAAGCAATATTGGATATGGTTTTTTGTCGTCCACTATTTCAATCACTTTGAAGTCTACTTTAGTGTGCACTCCATCCAGGTCTATTGTCACTCCTTTTAGTCTACCAATTGGTAGGACTCTTTGTTGGTTTTTTAGTTTAAGTTGAACATGTGAATATCCTAATGTGGGATCTCCCATACATTGTCATGTCTTATTTGGTAGTACATTGACTTCAGAACCTAGATCCAGTATGATATCTCCCATATTAAAATATTTGATGTTGGCATTCAGCCTGAACTCCCTACTTGTTCTTCTCCTTGTATGTAGGTGATTGACTATTTTTTGTTCTAGTTTTCCTTCTGTCTCTATGCTACATTTTTCTAATATATTTTGCAATATTTTGACAGTGGATGGATCATTCAATAGTTTTACACATGATTGCAAAAATCCTTTGATTGTACTTACTTGTCCCACAAGTTTCATTTCATTAGTATGATCCAATAATGGAGGCATCTCATACTCTGGATCTCCCTTGATCTGTTGCACAATCGAAGTCAATGTAGTGTCTTTCTTCATGAATTCTTGTCTGGCTTGATTAAATGTGTCCTTATCATTCTACATGTCGAACTGTCTCCTTGGTTCAGCATTATTCTTTACCCACTGATGTTATACTAGTTCTTTTCGAGTTGTGTCATTTCATGTTTTAGCTCCTCCGCGCTTAACTATGTTGATGTTCCTTTCTTCATCCCTTGATTTTGCTGAAATCCATTGAATGTTTTGATTTTTATGATTCCTCTTTTCCTGGGTCTTTACTAATAGTGTTGGACATTCTTCTGTATCATGGTCTGATGCTCGAAAATACATACAAGTTGTTGGTGGAAGTGGAAATTCCCTTGCATAATGTCTTGGTTGTTTATAGTTATGACATACCATAGGTCCTCTACCTTTTCCAAATCCTCCTCTCACTCATCCTCCACCTTTGTAGCCAACTCAATCTCCTCTCGGTGCATTATATTGATGTGCCTAATTGTACTACACGGTATTGTACTGAGGTTTCACTATGTTGTACTGTGGTTGGGTAGTGTTTTATGGTTGTTGCACAGTATTATACTATTGTTGTGTAGTGTTGTATGGGGATGGAACTTGGTTAAATTGTGGTGCATCTTTCCCTGTCATCATTTCTGTTGGCACCCTATATGCATTTGATGTTCTCTCTCACATCAAATCCATAATTCTACAATCTTTGTCATTGTGGCCCACTGACTTGCAAAATTTGCAATATGAACTATTTGGTACTGTCTGGTATTTCTGCATCATTGGGTAGTGATATGGACCATAGCCCAGTTTCTTACAGATCTCGCACCATAGTCCTCCTATTGGTAACAGATTTGGCATTCTTGCTACCATATACTGCGTGAATGTTGGGCATTTTTTCTTGTGGTGTCCTTCCATCCTACATGTGGTACACCAAACGACTTCTCGTTTGTCCTTTCTTTTGTTCTGGTTTAGCTAGAATGTTAAATTATTCAAATCCTCCTTTAGTTCTTCGATGGTTGGATCCATCTGTTGATATTGGTTTTATTCCAGTTGCAAGGCTTCCTGCAGAGCCTCTACCTATGTTTGAAACTTTTGTTGTCGTAATGGGTATGTTAAGTATGGTAGCAGTGAATTTATGAATGGGTGCATGTGCTACATATCGGTTATGAGATATTTCAACTTTCACTTCAATCACTTGAATCTCTAGTCAATCTCCCATATGGATTCTCCTGGTTTCTATCTTACTTCTATCATCTCATTCATGTACTTATCTTCTGAACTTGGCTTCTGGAACTCTTTTATCAGCAATTTCTTGATGTTTGCAATTGTTCCGGTTGTCCCTAGTGGATTTTTTGTAGCTAAACTCATATACCAATCCAGTGCATGATCCCTTAGTGTAATCACTAACTGTGCAATTTTAGTATCTTCGTCTATGATCTATTCGGTTCCCAAATCTTCTTGTAGATAAACAAATGTTTTTTCGGGTCCTTTGATGCTTCTTCTTTGAATTCTGGTAACCTGATGGTGGGATCGTGTCCTTCCATTCTAAATGTTGAACTACTACCTCTGTGTGGTGTAGATACTTGACTAGTGATTCCTGAAATGGCTCTTCCAGTTGTTGTTCCTTATGTATATGTACTTCATGTTGCCTTTCTTCCCCAAAATTTGGTTGTCTAAATCATGATGTTCTCTTTGGTGTCTTAGTCATACATGGGTTTATGGGTTCCACACTGACACTAATATGGATAGGATTTATGCCTTCTCTTCTCATTATTGGACCTCTTTTCTTCCTTTCATACGTTGCACATAAGATTTCCTCAATCTTCTCCATAGCCTAGAGATCATCTACCTCTTCTTCATCACTCGCCAAGCCTTCCCTCATGACTACATCTCTCTTCTTGGTGTTCACCTTATATTGGTAGGGTACTTGACTACGTGTCTTTCCAACTTTCACCATAATCTGCCTGATCTAGTTGTTTTCCATCATGATTGGGTCCAAGGGTTCCTCCTTCTTTCCCTTATCCATTCCTCCTTCCATTTATCCTCTTTCTATCAGTGCTTCCCCCCTTCCCCCATGTATGCAGGGAAGTTTAGTCATATGACTCCATTGTGATTACCCCTTTGTTCTATAGCAGCATCTTAATAGAAGTATACAACAATATGATATACCTTCCTTGAGTCCCATGTAGAAACTCTTGCTCCACTACGTTGTATGACTTCGTTGTATCTATTGCAAACTCTATTATAAATATTGCTACAATACGATCAAGCCAAAAATCTATTGCACGGGTGAATTTTTTGTTCACCTATTGTTGTGAGTAGGAAATCCCCCTATGGACTAGCACTTAGGGTTTAATTATGCATGCAAAAAAGACCTAAATATTCCTACTTTCGACCATTGTCCTAGACCTAATCCCCATTATTCTTAAGCAAATACATAGATAAGAAGATCAAGTGAGCATACCTTGTTTTGGGCATTTGATATCGATCCTTCTTCATGCTTGATCGCTCTTTGACTGCAGCTCTCCTCCCAAGGCTGACCTGCATTCACACAAGAAAAACAAAGAACTCCACATGCATTTGATATATAGATTAATGGGTTACAGATTCAATAAGAATATATGCAATAAACCATGAAAACCTCATATGGTGGGATGGGAAAAGTACTTCTTTATTATTAACTTCAACAAATCAACTCACAATGATGAAGTTTGCCACTACTCCACGAACCTGGTCCTGGGATCCTCTTCAACTGTCCTCCAACTTCTTTTCTCTATCTTTCTCTTTGCACAAGTATGGCTAAAGGGTTGGGACAGAGGGAATGTGCAATCGGGTATAGTTTCTTTAGTATGATTCTCCTCTTCCAAATGGGACCCCTAACCCTTCTTTTATAGGCTAGAAGAAGCTAAGTATTTAGTTGAACCTTTGGTCATGCATGGTCAGAAGGTTTAGTTAACTCACCCAAAGTCGTGTGTTCCATCAGCAACTTTCCTTTTTTCGTGCTTTTGTAGGTACATGTGGGTTGTTTTGGGTCATCTAGCATGTACACGTGTGCAGTAATGGAGCAGGACACGTGGGCCTTTATAAAAGGTGTTTTAAAGAAGAGTTGTTCAACAGTGTTTTGGCAAAGAAGGAATCTGAGATTGCCTAATGCCAGGTAAGCATGTCTGGTGAAAATTAGGGTTATAATAGATTCCCCCTAATGTGTGAGGTCAGAAGAGCATCTGATGGCTGAAATACATTAACAATTTTCACCAATGTGTCGAACAAGTGAGCCCAGAGACCATAAATCGGGAGGTGTCATCTATAAAGATAACAATTGTCTCACCGAGGCGGGCATACCCATGCTTGGGATAAAATAAAATCATGGCTACCAATCAAATACGCTATAGATCCATGTCATATAACTATATAAAGTGTAGCCGCAAACAATACACAGTGGAGCTACATTTTGAAATAAAAAAGATATACGTGTAGAGTATCCATCTTCTTAGAAGTTGCTAAGACTTGATGGCTAGAGATGAGGTCTTCAGAGATCGAGCAAACAACTTCAAAACCTTCAAAACTTGGGTAGGAGTGTAATATGGTTGTACAACTTCACTACCCAGAGGTCTTCGATGGCTCATCGATCATGGACTAGAGAATCTTGATGATTAGACTTAAGGCTTTATTGATTTCGAACAAAGACTTGATTGGATGTTCAAGATGGCCAGGCATGAGGGCAAGAGACAAACTATAGAGAGGCTGACTTAGGCTTGGTAAAAACTTCCCTTGGACAATAACACAACAAATGATGAGACTCAAGTAGCATGGCATTAACATAAGTTTATGAGGCAGGAGGCAACACAAAATCTTCATATGTTTGGAAGAATAACCAAATGGAAGAGGCATAGCTCTACATAGCGAGAAAAACTTCCCAAGGTCGTATTAAATCCCTGATTTTGACAAACAAATGGACAGATGTGCTTTATCCAAGGGTGACTCATTATGCTGCCAATAAAGAAAATACTTTTCCCTTCCTCTTTTTGGGGTATATTTGATTTTTTTATCTTTTTCAATAATTTTGGAAAAAGAATAAAAGAATGTTACGTTACAAAGGAGGAACGAGTGTTGTAAACATACAAGTTCAAGGCATAGGGACAAGACTAATGTTCAGAGTAGGACACTCAGGAAAAATCCTCCAGGGGCCAAAGGTGTCAATATGTAGAGGCAAAGTGCTACAGGGCTTGAGTATAAGGCATGCTTTAGATGGTTCAGTTGAGAGCAACATGGAGACGACATTAGGCCAAATATGTGGGCATGTAAATGCGATTAATAAAACACACAATGGTAACATCCTTTAATGTGAATTTAACGAGACCAGAGAAGGTAATCTCGACGGTTTTTCATATTTAGAGAGTCTGAAAAAACGTAAAAGGAGACTCCACTGGGGTACCTTTTTCAAAGATAGTCTAGTTGGTTCGAAAAAGGGGTAAACTAGCACTGACAAGACATCTATTCAAAACCATTTTAATGAGTGTGATAAAGACAACATCACTCGGCCATTTTTTCATTTTTAAGGAGTCTGAAAAAAGCTTAACTATGGACTCCGTCAGGCATGTTCTTCTGGACCATTTTAACGAATGTGAAATAATAAGGTCACTCGGTGATCTTTTCAATTTTAGGGAGTCTAAAAAGAGCTTAACTATGGACTCTGTGGGGGTTCCTTTTTCGTAAATTTAGTCCCTCGGGCCTGAAAAAGGGTTAAAATGATACCTGAGAGTACTCTTCTAGAGAAATGAAGTTCCTTAGAGTATACCTTTTTTCGTACAGTTGGTCGTCTAGAACGAAAAAGGGGTAAACTACCGCTGGATAGACGTGACTTTCAAATTTCAGTTTAACAAGCGTGAAAGGCCACAAGATCGCTCGAAAATATTTTCATGTTTAAAGGGTCTGAAAAGGGCTTAAGAGAAGATCTGTTATGTCTTTTGGGAGTCCTGAGGGTGAGGTCAAGAGTGAAAAGGAATCATGCAAATGAGGCTCAAACTCGTATTCAGGAAAAACAACAAGGACTCCTGAGCCTATAGTGATTAGAGATAGCATGGACACCATAATGCAACCAGGATCTACCTAGGCCATCCATGTTCTGGTAAGCTCTACCACCAACTCGCGACACTTCTAAAGAAACAATGATGGTTTCATGTCGCAACCTAATGGGATCAATCCTATGGAAAATGGATAAATACAACGAGATACAAAAGTCAGGGTAGAAACCTAACCTATATGCTCAAGTTGATCATCTGTTATTTTTCCATGGATCGTCAAAAGTTACCCAAAACTCCAAAAAAAAAATTCCTAATATCTGATCATACCCTTCCAATGCCACTCCTGAATCACTCTAAATGGATTTTGGTTTAAAGAAAATGATAAGGGGGGCCAAAAAAGTGATAAAAAGAGGCCAAAAAGTCTATAAATAGAAGTTGGCAGCTCATTATCACCATTGTTGATCTGGAAATTGACTCTGGAGCAAAAACCCCCTTTGATAAAAGTGGTGATTCTGGGAGCTACAGTGGACAAAACGACCATCTGTCTGGACCAAGTAAGTATAAACTCTCTCCTCTTGCAATTTAAATCTTTATTTATGCTTTGGGTTTCAATTTTGGGGGGGGCGTCGACCTTTAAAAGGTCTGCCCTAGGTCCATGCAAGTTGTCTTATGACAGGCCGCATGTACATTCGGGCAAAGTAAAAATTGCATACGTGTGCACATGACTGTCATCATGACAGCTCGCATGAACCCCCTTATTGAATGAAAAAATTTTAAAAAACAAGGGTTAACCCTCCTAAAATTGGTGTTTTGTAGGATGTATGTTCACTAGAGGGAAAGAGAGCATGAGGAGGTTAGTGAGTTGGTCGGGGAAGACCCCAATGTTGTGGCTTCCTTAATCCAATGTGGGTTGATCAAGTTCTTCTTGTGTCCTTTTATGCAGGCACAACCTAGGTTATTGAACGTCTTGGTTGATTATTGGCATCCTGATGCAGAGGCATTTATGTTAGAGGGGAAGTCACTGGTGCCCACGATAGAGGACTTATATTTTTTTATTGGCCTCTCCAGGAGAGGGGAACCAGTCAACTTCCGGACATTTCCCTCAGGGCCTCATAACATAGCGAAATCGATAGGACTTTATTGTGAGGTTGGTACAGACCGATCGAGCTCACAGGTGCCCATAATCAATATCACTGACTTATCACTACAAGTGATTTTGTTTCTTATTGGGCGTATGACTGGTTATGTGGATCTACATCAGGCGTCCCATGCACAGATGAACTATGCAATCCAGTGCTTAAATGCACAAATATTTGACTGGAGCACTACACTGCTAGATTGTATGAAAAGGCAGCTAATAGATTGTCGGTCGCAAACGCAGAGGAACTTCAAATTCATGGCCATTCTATGATCTTTATTCTTTGAAAGAGTTCCAAGCTTCATCCCTTGAGTAGTGGTATGAGGACATCAAGCCTCTCTTCCTACAGTTTGTAGATGGGTAGTGTTACTACCACGACAGGGTGGTGGAAGGACCAATGAGTCCTTTGATGATGATTTCTTCACTTGGTTGTTGCGACAGATCCCAGTCATAGATGATTACCCTAATGCTAGGGTTGATTTCTCAAGAGATCCTAAGATACCTACCTCCTGGTGAGGAGCGAGGAGATATGGGTAAGTTTACATCATTGTGTTGTTGTTTTTTGTGAAACATATGTAATTTTTATGTTGCTTTTTTTTTATATATCATTTTTTTATACCAGAGTATTTGACGAATATGTGTCTGTTGTGTGAAGATGTGGGACTTGTGTGAACTAAGGACTATGTGAGGAACATGCGTCATCCTCGGCTAGGATCCACACCTGCCACCGCAGGGGGACTAGCAGCAATAGGAGAGCTTCTAGCTGGGGAGGCTGAGAGGGTGTTGAGACAAGTCAAGCAAAACTTTACTTCGCTCACCCGCACGGTCCCTATGGGAAATATTGAGGATATTCCACCATCTATGTAGCCTCATGTAGTGGGGGCACCATGGATGTGGGTCTGATTGTTTTGGCGTTTAGCAAACGTTGTTGATAAGTACAATAGGGCCCATAGGCCCTGACCTTAGTTAGACTTTTCACTTGCCAAGAGCACTACTTGTATATATTTTTTGAGGGAATAAGCCCCATGACTCGTTATTGGTCATAATTTTGAGGCACTTGTGTCCACCCATGTACTCTGGTGACTATGATATTATATATGGATTTTATGTCTTTTTGTGTCTTATGGATCATTTTTTCTTTTAAAAATGTATTTACATGTTTATGTGTATATCCTTTCATATCTGTGTGAGATGCCAATCTAAAATTTGATTAACTAGAGTATCTGTAATTTGGTTTAATCTCCTAGGAACATGAAAATATGTAATATAATCAAAGCTTCATTCTAAGAGATGTACCCTAAGGAATCATCGGTGTAAATTCAAATCATGAACACGGTAGACTCTATTTAATTGCGACACAACCAGCTGAGTGTCTAAATATACCTGGAGATGAGAGATACCAAATGACAGGGCATCATGAAGCAATTCAATAACTACGCTATACTCAATGACATTGTTTGTGGTGTCACCTAAGCATATACCTCTGGAAGATAATAACTGGCCTCGAGGTGTAAGAATTACCCAAGCTGCAGAGGCAAGCCTCCGAGTGTTCCAGCTAGCACTATCTACGTACCCAATGAACAACTTAGATTCACTTGACATCTTCCACAGTGATGAAAGATAACATAAAAAATGACATGTCCATAATACTAAAAGAAACTAGAAAGTAATAGTACAAAGACTATACATATGTTACAAAAAGTTACCCATGGTGACCTACTTATGAGTAATACTTCTTGAGGTAGATCCCATTTCTAGGCTTTGCCAAAGCATTCCCTTCAAATTCAACCAGACGATAAGTGTCCTTTCTCAGAACCTCTTTTATGATGAAAGGCTTGAACCACATGGGTTTGAATTTTCCTGCCCCCAGGGGGTCCTTATTTTGGTCATAGACCAGGACAAGGTCGCCTACAGAGAAAATCTGAGGACGAATGGACCGATCATATTGACACTTGAGTTTATGTTTGTCAGCCTCATTGGCCAGGGCCACATCACGACGCTCATCATTGAGCTACTTGACATATAATAACTGCTCTTCAAGTGGAGAAGTGTCTCGAAAAAATTGTACTGCCAACTTTAGGGACGGGATCTGACATTCGATAGGCAAGACTGCTTCCAACCCATAGATGAGTTGAAAAGGTGAGAAACCAGTTGTAGTCTTAATAGACATTCAGTAAGCCCATGATGCCAAGTATAACATAAAATGCCAATTTGACTTGGTTGTGTTGATCGTTCATTGTAGGATGGTCTTAAGAGATTTATTTACAGCTTCCACCTGACCATTTGCTTGGGGCTAGTAGAGTGATGAATGTTCTTGCCGTAACCCAAGATTTGATGTCAACTCAGTCATCATTTGGTTATGAAAGTGACTGCCATGGTCATTGATAATCTACCTCAGGACGCCGAACCTTGATATTATCTGGTTGAATAAAAAGAGAGTCACATTCTCTCCATCATATTTAAACATTGGCATAGCTTTGACCCACTTCGTGAAGTAGTCTATGGCTATGATGATATAACGGTGCCCCCTTGCTGAAGGAGGGTTGCATGTAGTGTAATCAATCCCCCACTTGGTGAAGGTACCAACTGTGATGACAGGAAACATGGGAGCAGGATGTGCCCTCATCTTCAGAGAGAAGCTCTGACATGGGTGGCACTTCTTGACCAATTTGATACAATCTTTGATTAGTTTCAGCCAGAAGTAACCTACTTGTAAAATCTTTTGGGTTGTTTCCAACCCAGATAAATGACCTCCATAGTCTCCGGTATGGCAATCATTAAGAACGATAATTTCTTCTTCATGAGTGAGACATCGACGCAGGATGCAATCTACACCTCTTTGATACAATGTATCATCGAGTATGAGATAATTCTTAGCCTGATGGCATATACATTGATGCTCATCACAAGAAGAAGAGGTGGGGCACTTCAAATTATGAATATAGATAAGTATATCTTTGTACCAGGGATCTGAAGATGTGATTAAAAATATATCTCCTTTGATAGGCAACTCTTCGGGCACAAAATCACCTAACTCAACTGGAAGTTACGAAATAAGTTCTACGAAGACCAGTGACTTTTTGGATTTCACTGAAACAAAATCTAAGTCAAACTCTTGGAGGATGACTATCCATCTACTGATATTTCCACCTATTACCCGTCGTGTCAACATGTACTGAAATGGATTCACAACAGCAATGACGGTGGTCTTGTGAAATAGAACATAATGACGGAACCATTGAACAGCATGGACTACTGCCAACGCAAGATTTTCGATATGCGAATAATTGATTTCCGATCCTATGAGGCCTTGACTCAGGTAATAAATCACATATTCTGAGAACAAGTCATCTTCTTGAACTAAGATCATGCTGATGGTTGACTCTGTTGCAGCCAGGTATAATAAGAAATATTTGTTATAGTTAGGTGGCCAAAGCAGAGGGGCAGTCGTGAGGGCATGTTTCAATGCGTCGAAAGAGTGTTGAGCGGCATCATCCCAATGAAAAGGAATGTCTTTCTTTAGTAAGCGCATAAAGCCCTTTGTGATCTAGACATAGTTGGCGATGAAACATCTTAAAAAATTTGCCTTGCCCTGTAGACTCTGAAATTGAAGGATTGTGCGTGGGGGAGGCAATTGAATTATTGCCTCAACCTTGAGAGGATCAACCATGATCCATGTTGTGGACACTATGAAACCTAACAAACATCCTGATGTTATGCAAAAGCTACACTTGTTTGGATTAAAGCGAATCTGAAAGTAGCGACAACACTCAAAGATAATTTGGAGGTGTGTGGGATGATCCATTCTCTTGTGTGATCGAGATGTTAAATCATATAAATAGGCCTCGACTATATGCTTGAGGTCATGGAAAGAAAAATACATGGCCCACTGAAAGGTTGCTCCAGCATTTTTAAGACCAAAAGGCATCTTACGATACGCGAATGTACCCCAAGGACAAATGAATGTCGTTTTGTGTTGGTCTTCGAGTTTGATTTGTATTTGATTATATCCCGAAAAACCATCCATGAAAGAGAAGGCCTTGCAACCTGCACATTCATCAATTATCTGGTCAATGAATGGTGTGGGAAAATTATTTTTTGGATAGGCCTTGTTCAAATCACGGAAGTTTGTACATACACGAATCGTGCCTTGTTTTTTATTGACCGGCATAGGATTTGACACCCATTGGGTCAAATGAATAGGATAGATAAAACCGGCTTTTAGCATTTTCTCAACTTCAACCTTAATGTTTATTGCTTTCCTAGGATTAACTAGACAAAGCTTCTACCGAACAGGCTTGGCATCTAGATAAGTTGTGATTTCATGTTCGACTATATTTGGATCGATGCCTAGCATTTCCTCATAAGACCAAGCAAAAACGTCGTGGAATTCTTTAAATAGATCTGTGTAGATTTGAATCTCTCCGGGGGATCAGTCAGCTCTGAAAAAAACATTCTTCATGACGCCAGGGGTTCTGGAGATATTGATCGATATGGTTTCAGCGATGTTTTCTATATTACCCTCAGCATGGACCTCATGTGTAGCAAAGGGATTAATAGGACAAGACCTATCTCTAGTCATAGTCAAGGTGAATTCTCTGGCTTCAATTCTGCTTAACTCTAGGAGGAAGTATGATCTATGATGAAGATCATCCTAAGGTTTGTCCAGACTAGTCATCACTTCAATTACTGCTTCGTAGGAGGGAAATACTAAGTCTGACAAATTGGTGTCAGCGAGAGAACCTTGAGCCCAAATAGGCTCTAGAAGAGGATCTAACTCTTGTGTAGGAGTTGGATCTATGTTGGTTGAAGCTTGCTAGACTAAAGAGTACACTACTTCAGCTGTGGACAAGGGCATGGACATGCCCGGGTGCCCTGTCCCATCCATCATGGTAGATGGGGAAGGAAGTATCAACAGATCGTTGAATTAAGTTGTGTGAAATGATGAAACTTGGAAAATCTCAACCTTATGGTGGTAAGATATGAACTTGAAATTGCCTTGAGGGGGTCAATAATTGAAGGTACCCATCAAAGATAGGCACAAACCAAACCTACATTGACTACGCCTAGTTGAGGATTCTCAATCATTAGGACCACAGACACCCCTAATGAAGGGTCAGGTCTAGAGAAAGACAATTGATCAATGGTCACAATTCGGTCCTCATGTGGAAACAACAAGACCCAGAAAACTGTAGCAACCACTGCTTGCATGGCATAATCCCAACTCCTTCCTAACAAGAGATTGTAGTTGAGGGATGCGTCAACTACTTCTACCTCGACGCACACAGTCTTCCCTCCTAACTGGATGGGGAAAGAGGGAATGATACCATGTGGTCAAAACAAACGACCATCAAAAGCAGTGAGAAGAGTAGGTGACAGAGACAAAACGGGCTTGCCAATGGCCTTCCAACATGCCAATGACATAACGCATGTTGAGGTGCTATCATCAACCACCATGCGGAAAATATTTCGAGTAAAATTTTTTGTGGGGTGAGCCACTACTATCTGAAACACTACGTGGTAAGGCAAACGAGGTTTTAATTCGATTGTATCCAACATGATGGTACCCAGATTACAAGTCTCGGTAGATCCTAAAGCAGTTAACAAAGATTTCCTCTGGAAAGGGTAGCTTTGGAGGACCTCCAAAGAAAACATCGCACAAGGGGTTTGAGAAAAATCCTCCACCACAAAATAATTATGGGTGGCCCTTGCATTTGGGTTGTGAGAAGATTTTTTGAACGTGCCTTTTGGGATGTGTGTCATTGTTTTTCCCAAAGTCTTCTCAATCTGTAGAGGAAGAGATGGGAGTTTGGCTTCTTTTCCCTTCTCAGAAATGCTTGGTTTATTGTAGTCATGTGCCTCTAGTCAATATAAAAGAATCACCCTTCATCATATACACATTCGTGGATGTAGGATTGTTCAAAGACGGAGAGGTTCCTTGAATGCCCCCATCCATGCTTGTAGAGGCTTGGGTTAGGTTTTTCCCATGCTAAAATGGATTGGTTAACACAGCAGGTTGTTGCTGTGTCACAAGATTTTGGGCGTCTGCAAGCCGATGACATTGGTGGGTCAGGTGGTCTTCCACGCACAGGTTACATGGATACCTCACCTTCTCTTTCTCAATGTTTCCCCAACCAACATTATTAGTGGGTTTCTTATCCCCCTTACCCTTCTTTCATTGTTTTTTCTTTCCTTTAGACTATTGGGTGGCCTTTGGATTTGTCGATTGCACTATGTGTACATCTAACATTTTAGTAGGGGGATTAGCCAAAACAATGGTTTGGCTAGCCACTGTGTGTTGTATAGACAATTTTTGCAACTGCTTCGTCAGTTGCTCAACGGGCTTTGTTTGTGCTGAACCAACAATATCATCGGCATGTGGTCCAGCTCTCTGTCTGGTTTTATCAAGTATTGAGCATGGCGCATTTGGCAAAATCTCGTATAATAAACTAGACTAAGAATAGATTAGCTCAAGCTATTGAGCTCTCATGATGGCATCTTCTTTGGAAAATACTCCTAATGTCACGACATCTTTGGATAAATGTGGGACCAAAGACTTAAGGAATCACTTGAGCAGGAATGCTGGTGGGAATGGCACCTTAATTAAACTCTTCCGGCGTCTCCATTCTCAGATATGATCAGAGATATGGTCCACTTTTGTTTGTGTGAAATTGGCCAGCAATTCTATGTCAGCGTCGTATCTCACAGGTAATTGGAAATGGTTTAGGAAAGCCATTGCCAATTCGCCGAAGGAAGATTATCTTGAGTGGTCGAGCTCAATGTACCATTTAGCGACACTCCCAATGAGAGTATGTTGAAACAATTGCAATTGTACGGAGTCATCTTTCAACGAGTTAGATGAGCACCAAAGATGGAAGGTAGTCACATGATCTCCTGGATCTTTTTTAGGCATGGCTTCAAACTTTGGTATGTCCGAAGGCAACTTCGTCAGCATAAGGGGCCAACGTGATGTTGATTAAGGTTGGTTGTCATTGATGTCAACCCTTAAAGAAAGCCATGTAGCACAAAGGTTTAGGTAATGGACCCAATATTTTTTGATGTAAATATGACTCATTATTGTTTTTTCATGGTTGATAAGAAGTAAATATGGATGAACTCCAAAGTGGTCCCCTTATGGTGAAA
>CBVK0102015720.1:0-13420 GCA_900067695.1 Picea abies | reverse complement strand
AAGTTGGTACCTCAACTTCTTGGGGTCGTAACTTTTTCATACGACCTTCGTTTTAGGCGCGTGATAGACCATTGGAAAGGTATTTCAGAGAAATACACATTACACCATCAAACTCTGACTTCGTCTAGAGTTTGACTATGGCGAGCCAAAAACACATTGTTTAGGACTCCAAAACGGCCATGGAAGTACAACAAGATGTGTTGACATGAAAAAATACAAAATAAGCCAGTTGAATTAGGTGAGAGGCCACCAATATTCACCTGGAATATGTGTAGGGATTCATACAACCCCAAAAGTGTATAACCCACAATTACAAAGAAGTACAGAAGAACGTGTTGAACAAAAAATGGACAAGAGGAGCCCGTTGGAATAGGTGGGTGGCCACCAGTATCCACCTGGATCACATAGATGGATGGATGGAGGAAAATAATGATGCACCTCCTGAGTTATATATGTTGTCAAAATATGGGAGAAAGACTGATTTGTATGAATTGGATCATTTCCAATAGATAGGTCAAAGAGATAATAGAGAAGTAACCAAATATATGGTAGTATGTTCAAGGATCCATAGAGTTGCTCAAAAATTGATCAGAAATGGATCCCTCCAAAGGTTATATGATCTTGGAAGGAACCTAGTAGTGGAAGAAATGGTAAATGTAGTTCAGGACAACACAAATCAAAGGAAACAAATAGTTGAAGCAACTATCTTTGTCTCCACCGACCTTATTGATCAACATCTGCTACAAATAGTAAAGCTTCATATGATGGTGCAATATTTCATGAGAAATTTAGAGAAGGATATGAGAACCCTCAATGACAGTATTGCTATGAACAATGAAAAAATAGAGAAACTGAAATAGGAGGATCGAATCACTCTATGACCAGTTGGAAGTTTGGACGACCTACCTCAAAAGAAAAATTTCATAGGAAAAGGACATAACACCTACCCTTTATTTCATCCTTTTCCTAACTACTCTAAATTTCATCCCTCTCTACACACTTGTCATTAGGGAAGGGAAGATGAATCGTTTTTTAACTACCTCTTCAAGAAGAAGTTGAAAGGACACATGGGAGTTATTAATTTGTGTACAAAATGGATAGAAACTCATTTGAAAAGGACTTTTTGGATTTTCAAGCATTTTATAGACCCAAGAACTTTTTTGAGAACATATACTTTGTTAACTAATATTGAGAAGCCCTCGGGGCCAACATATTATAGAAGAAATCCTTGTGTATGAAAAAATATGAGATGAGAATTATTTCTGGTGAAGATGGACAATGTTCCCATGGACTATAAGAATGCTATCTTGTTATAGATTAATTCTCATGCAATCTATGTGATTCATCAGTTTAAAGTATTTATTTAAATATCTTAATGCCTTGATATTTGTGGGTTGTTAATGTATGTATTATTTTAATCTAGACTATTATTGTTATATGTATTTGTATACAATTGTTTTTTATATTTCTCTTTTATATCAATTATCTATGTAGAAGTAGTACATGATTTGGTTTCAACTTACAACTCATTGGTTACTTTAGTAATCTCCTAGCTAGCATAGGTTAGAGTAGATTAGTGTTAATATAGTTTTCATTTCATACATATTCTTCATCTACATATTTACATTGAATATCCACTTATCATCCACCCTCATCTGTAAATTGGTCTACAACCGGCCCAAAACCCCCTAAAAAATAGTAACAATGGCAGCGGAGCCAAATTTTGGATGGGTCTCCTAAACCAAACGATGCATAGTCTAGTTGGGACTATGTACGGATGGGTCTCCTAAACCAAACGATGCATAGTCTAGTTGGGACTATGTACCAGGGAGAACCCTACGCAATTGTTAGGAAAATTTGAACCCATCAATACTATCCTAACACACATTTATCCAACTATCTCTCATAATCTAAGTTCACATAGTTCAAATGCTTTCTCACAAAGTTCAAATTCTTGGTTCAACGAGAAAAATAGTGGAATTTTTTGAATAATTATAGAATAATTGAACCAATATAGTTCCATCATTGCCAAATCCCAATCGAACCTGATTGGATTCTACAAATATTTCTAATTTAATGGTGATTGAATAGTCCTATCATCGTATCAATGAATCAATGGCTATTGATGACTAATGGGATTTTTTTTAATCAACGGTCAGTTTTCACTTTAGTGTTTGGGTGAAATTTAGGAGAGGAATGATGTAATTTTGATTGGATGAGTGATCGTACAAATTCTTGAAGTTCATGAAAAATGGGGTCAATGGTCAAGTTTTAAACTATGGAGAATGAAAGTTTTGAAACCATAGAGATGGGTGTTATCATAAATCAATTTTCACTTTTAATATTTTCCTCTTAAAACTTTTCATTTAACCAAAGTGGATCATCACTGCTGATGAGCGCTCTTCGATGGGAATTTTGACTTTCTTCATAACTAGATTTTTCTTTTGACTTTCTTCATAACTAGATTTTTCAACTTTCATTGATGCAAAGTTCACACAATCAACCAATTGATCAACGAAGAAAGTAACTTTTGAGTAGGTCTTCCCATCGACACCTTTTTCCACTTTGATATCAACGCAAATTTTGACTTTCACATCGACACCAAAAATGACATTTCACTGCCAATGAAATTCTTTATAACTTGTCATTAGACTTCAAATAAATAGATGAACAAGGAAAAAATAATAAGTAAAATTTTGGGTTTTCTTAAGACAAGGGGATGAATTGAAAAAGACTCATTGACATGAAAAATCCATTAAAAATAAGAAACTTGATTTATTTTCAAGATAAACAAAAACATAAAGAAAAGTGGTGCCCAAAAATTGCAAAAAACAAATTAGGGTGTGTTGTGAATTCAACAGAGCTAAAGGTAAACATAAAACTATATGCAACAGAAGTTGATGCCATCAAATTGAATCAGTGATTATAGTATAAGGAGGTGTACTTTAGTTTACATGAATTCACTGGAAATTAGAGGTTCCATTTTCTTGGTTGAATCTTTAAGGTCATGATTTGTTGTAGTGGGAGAGTGATGTTGTAGGAAGAGCACTTGAAATGAACCATTGGTGATTGATTGGGAATTATTTATGGACATTATTAAACCTCAGTTCTACCCAATTGGCTATGAGGACAATCAAAAAATTATGTGGCATTATTTCATGTAGAGGTAAGCGCAATCAGTGCAAGAGTTTAACATGACATTTACGAAAATAAATACTTAGTTAGGTATCTCCCGCAAAATCCCAAAGATGTTAATGAAGTACTTGGGTGTATTGATTCCTCTACTTTGGAGACATTTTATTCTTCAATCCTAATATGATGGATGAATCAAGTGTGAATGAATAGTACCTTGAAGGAGACAAGTAGAAGTAGTAGTGTGGCACACATGAGCAAAGAGAAATGCAAGAGAATCATATGAAAGGAAAGAACAAGAAGAAGTGGGATGCAAAGAATATTGTAGTAGTGATGCAAGAAACAAAATCTCCCACCAAGCATTGATAGTCTTGCAAGAGAAAGGGACACACTAAGAAAAACTATTGGAAATTACACCCTAAGGAGCACCCCAAGCATTTCCAAAAGAAGAAAAAAAATAAATCTTTGATGGTAGTAAATGTTGAAGATTGGGTGGATGATTTCTCATATATGGATGGAAAATTAATTACACTATAATTCAAAAGGAGATAATGTCGGTATGCTGTAGTCACAAGGAAGAGAAGGATATTATGGAATTGTTTCATGTCAAGATCCATGTGAAACAAACCAAATTTTATTGTTTGTTTAATCCTAGTTCACAATCGAATTCAATATCTACACAATTTGTTGAGAAGCTTGGCCTAGAGACTCATGATAATCTACAACCATGATCCTTATTCTATGTGAGACAATATGTGGAATTGAGAGTGGTGAAATTATGCAAGTTCATGTTTTCCATTAACTATAACTTTGGGGATGAAGTGGTAAAAAATGTAGTTCCATTGGACATGTGTGGAGTTATATTAGAAATCCCGTATTTATATGTGAGAGATGCCATATTTAGGAGGGGATAAAATTAGTATCATATTGTCAAATATGGGAAGTATTTCACCATAAATTCACACAAGGACAATGCCAAAATCTCTTTAATCAACACTCATTGGGAGAGGAGAATCATTGAAAATACTAATAAGTTTGTCTTGTTGTTTTTTAGAGAAGGAAAGAAGCAACGAAAGGGTAGCGAAGTGGATATGAATGCATACTTAGAAGGATGTAATATAAAATAGTGATGGAAAATACAAAAATGATCGAAGCCTACAAGAAGGTGTTATAAGAACCTCAAGATATGCCACCCAAGAGAGACATTGAGCATGAGATTCAGATGTTTTCAAAGTCTCTATTTCCAAACATTGGGTTGTATAGGTAGTCCATCATAAAAGAAAATGAAGTGAAGAAGCAGTTGCAACAATTGTTGGAGTAGGGATTCATTAGGCTTAACACATCATCGTGTAGTTTACCCATCATAATGGTGTAGAATGACATAAGTAGAGAATGTGCATTAGCTACCATACCTTGAGAAAAGGCCCCATCAATAACATATACTTTCCACTAATAATTGTTGACTTGTTGGATTAGTGGAAACCAGCCAAGTTATTCACAAAGTTGAACCTCAAATTATGTTATCATCAAGTAAGGATCAAAGAAAAGGATGTGTGGGAGACGTCATTCAAGGTGATGCAAGGTTTGTATGAATGGACAATGGTTCCTTTTGGTTCATACAATACACCTACAAATTTCATGTGGTTGATGAATGATGTGCTACATCCATTCATTGACTCATTTTAATAGTATATCTATATGACATAATAATCTTCATCAATATTTATCAAGAGCACATCCCACATGTGATGCAATTAGTAGAGAGACTAAGAAATAATCAATTGATAGAAAATATAAATAAATGTGACTTCAAATAGAGCCTTTGATTTATCTAAAACAAATGATCGATGGAAGAGAGTTGAGGGTGGATCTAGATAATATTGTAACCATCGACCAATGGCCTATTCCTACTATCTTGATAGAGGTAAGGATTTGCATGGGAGAAGAACTATATTTGAGGAATTTTATAGAAAATATTTCAACAATAGCAACACCATTGCATGCCATGACCTCCAAAGGAAAGAGTTTTCATTAGGGAAATCCATAACAATGCAAATTTAAATAACTGAAGAGGGAGATCAATAACTATGTTCCTAGTGATGCCTAATTTACATCATCCCTTTAAACTGAAAACATATGTAAATGGACATGCATTAGGGTAGTTATTATGCAAGGAGGAAGACAGATGTGTTACCATACAAAGGTTTTTCATGGAGTAGTGTTGTACTACCCCACATATGATCAAACAAAATCCTTGTTAATATACAAGGGTGAAGAATTGGAAGAATTATCTCATGGGGAAAGAGACTATCATACACATTGATCATAAACCTCTACAATGTCTACAAAGACAAATCAAAATGTGACAAGTGAGGCATTACAAATGGTTGGGATTCGTACAACAATTCCACCTATTGATCAAGTACAAGAAGGGGGTTACAAGAAAATTATTTGACATGCTTTCATGACCCCTATTGAAGAATATTATAGTGGTTGGCATACTAGTGCAACTTGAGGCTTTCACTCATGATCTACTAAATGAATATTTTCAAAGAGATAAAGACTTCAAATGCATACACTAATTGTTGAAGGCAAGACCAATTGTTATTATAGAATGGAATAAATACCATCTTGAGAAAGGGTTACTATACAATCTAGACAAGTTGTGCATAATATGCGATACAATGACTCGGTTGATGAGAGAAGCTCACAATTCCAAAATAATCAAGCAGTTTGGCTTGAAAAAGATAGGGGAAAATATGCATAGGTATGTGTATTTTCCAAAGATGTAGGAGTAGGTGGTGATATTTATTATTTTATTAGTTATTTGTTGTTCATTTCAATAACCTTCTGGACAATTAATTTTATATATGATTAATAATTAAATAACTATTTTTTCATTGTTCTTTCTGTCAAACCATGTTGTCATTGATTTCAAAGGGTTGATGTCAAGTGGTGTCATAGTGATGTGTTAGTGTGTGATGTCATAGATGGATTGATGTTTTTTCATTGACGTCAAGATTGATCTCAAAGGAAATTGTATCATTGATGTATTGATTGTTGGATGATGTTGTCATTGATGAAATTGATGTCTAAGGGTTGATGTCAAATGGTGTCATAATGATGTGTTGATAGTAAAGGGATGTGTATCATTGATTTCATGTCATGGTTGATAGGAATTACCAAATGGATGAACTCAAAAGTGGTCCCCTTATGGTGAAATCCCTCACGGGAAGATGCTTTGTGAAGTTCAAATGGTTATCCCCAACATTTTGGTTAGGGAACCCAAAATTGGTTGAGGAATAATGTAATGAAGATTAGTGAATTTTAAAGTGATACTATTCTAGATGGATATTACCTGTCTTTCCATTTTCGTTGATATGTGGAACGTCACATAATGCCTCACGGTTAGAGAGTTATGGTCATGTGAAGTTGAAGAACCCTCATAAGTTATCTAGAATCCCCTAGACTATCAAAGAAGTAAATTTATTCTATAAGATCATAGAAGAAGGTTGAATAGTCAAAGTGGTTAGTCATGTGTTAAGTGGTTTCAATAAGAACATAATTCAAAATAAATTAGTTGTAACTAGAAGTGGAGATTTTACTATTTGTGGATAAAGTGGTTGTAAGTGGACAAAGTGGTTAGAAGTGGGTTATCCCTTAAATAAGGAAGTTGGTTAGAAGATAATGCCTAGAGGAAGCTACTTGGAGAGTATAAATAAGAGAGAAAGGGTCTCTTATGATGAGGATCTTTGATCATATTGAATATCCATTATTTGGTGAAATTTTCATTGCAGGTACTCATGGATGCATCAAAATTTTCGCAAGTTTGAGGTAGCAAGGAGGTTTGACGGTGAAAGTTTCGGAGCTTGAGAAAAACCCTAGTTTATTAAGTGTATGTGAGATGAAAGTATAAGAGGTCGCATACATACACGAGCTAACAATGGAGGAGGTCACGTACATGTGAAAAATTCATGAAGACTTGAGTTGATGTTGGTGTCAGGTCCCTGAAGTCTAAAGTAAGTTCCAGATCTGCATTCTACATGTTGAGATCATCTACATAAGTTTTTGTATGGCTGCTTGAAACACTTATACTCATGGTATGGTTAATGCTTGAAACATTCTTTGTATGGTTGTTATGATGTTTGGATATGGTAGATGTTGGCTAGTTGGTTGAGTGGTTTTTTTCTAATATAGTTGAGGGATATCTATGTTGTGTGATGGTGTATGCATGAGGAACATGCATTGTGATGGTGTATGCATGAGGAACATGCATAGGTTGTTGGATGGTATAGACTTGTTTGTGGATGATAATGGTATAGGTTTGAAAGTGACAGGCTCGTTACAGTGACATGTTACAAGTGGATGTGATAGAGGCAACAAGGGTTTGAAGGGCAGAAGTTGTGAATTTTTAGAAACCCTAGCTTTCTGAAGGTGTTCACAGTATGATAGTGGAAGAGGTCACATACATGTGTGCACTGCAAGATAGAAAGGTCACGTACATATGAGTGTTGTAGTATAGATATGCCATGTACATGTTGACATAATTGGTTTTATGTTTACAAGCTGGGTATTGTACTTGATGGTTGTATTCCTCTTCTCATTTGGTACTTAGATATGCAAGTTTGGTATTGTATTGAGAGTTGGTGCTCTTTTCAATTGGTGTTGATAAACCCCATAGATTGTAGTCTCCTGTAACACATAATGCAAAAAGTTTACACATATATCTGGTGGGATTTGTGTCTATTATGGTCATGGTTTATAGATCTCTAATATTGATTAATGTTGTTGTTACATGCAAGTAGCTAAGTATGAATGAATAATATGTTCCTAACTAAAGTTTTGAAAGAAGTGTAAAAATATCCCTACATTGATTCACGCCCTCCCCTTTCAGTGTGGTCAATGTGTCCAACACTTTCATGTATTTTTGTTTTCCCTGTATTAGTCAAATGTTTGGTTCCTGAAAAATATTTTTATCCAGATAGATTTTCCTCTAGTATTACTCATTGAATTAAAAGGATTGTAGTGATATTTTCATCTAATGTTTTTTAGAGTTATCTCTTAGAAATAGTTTCTTCCTTCTTTCATTTAATATTGTTTCCCCCCCTTCCATTTATTACTTCACAACAAAATACATAAAAGAAAAAATATAAAGAAAAATTAAACCTACTCATAAATCTCATTGAAAGGTTGTCAAGCCACTAATCCGAAGGAGTATTCCATTTAAATAGGGAAGATTCTAATTGGGCCTCTTCCTTGTGTTTAATCCCTACTATTTATTTTTAGGATTCCACCCCCCTCGAAATAGAATAGGAATACTTTTCAATGATGTTATACTTAGTGAGTTCAACAAAGTTGGGTATGAATCTTCAAAGGAAATTGATCTTCCTGAAAAATGTTTGGAGTGCCTTCTTGTGTCTAGGAAAGGAGATTGTATCTATTACTACTACCCTCTCCAGATCAATCTTAACCCCTTGAGAAACTACTATATGCCCCAATAATTTACCTTCTATCATTCCATTAAAATATTTCTTTTGTTTTAGGGATATGCCAAACTTCTTGCATCTCTCATAAACCTACCTCACGTGTTCCAAATGATCAACAACCTTTTATGAGTACACAGTCAATTCATCAAGATATATCATAATGAAAATTCATTTGGTGTCAACAAAGGAATGATCCATGAATCTCTTGAAAATATACCTAACATTTATTAACCTGAAATCCATCCTCACATATGCAAATATTCCCCATAGAGTGATGAAGGTAGTCCTTAGTACATCCTTTAGGTTCATCCTATCTTGATTGTATCTTGAGAAACCATCCAGAATGGACATAATTTTAGACCCCACTACTTTTTGTAGCATTTGAACCATCTTTGGTAGGTGGTAGTTGTCCTTTAGGAAAGATCTATTCAAATTTTGAAGTATATGCAAAGCCTTACTTATCCATTTTTCTTACCAATAGGTACCAAGTTTGCATCCCATTTTGAATATCTTATCGGAATAATTATTTTGGCCTCATATGGTTTCTCCAGCTCTATTTGTACCAAAGGGAACAACATGGGATTTAGTTGTCTTCGATTCTTCCTGAAAGGTTAGGTGTCTTCTTTCAAGTAGATCAAATGTTGGAAGATAGTAGGGTCATAGGTATTGAGATCCTCATACCTCCATGCAAATACATATTCAAATTATTTGAACAAATGGATGTACTTATATTTTTATTTAGGAGATAAGGTCTTGGCTATCTTGATGAGTTTTGGATCATATTTTTTCCCAAGTTGCAATAATCTACCTCTGATAGTTTTATATTCATGGAGGGATCTAGGGATACATAATCTAAGTTGAATAGTCCCTCCAGAAAAACCATCCCTTCTTGGGTGTGATTTGCAAATTGATCATTTTCCATATTTGTCCCATCTTCCTCTTCATCAAATTGTGTGTTCAAATTTGAATACTCATCTATCAGGGTCAAGAACCATTTTATCTATTCCTCATCCTCAAACACTTTCCATTGTTTAATGTTATCAGGGATGGAAAATTCATCCATGACCTATATGGAGTAGGAGAGATGACCCAAATCTGAAGGTTTGAAACTTATAGTAGAATGGGCCAAGTTGTAAGCTCTTTGATTCCTTTACAAGGGCATGGTAGTAATGTTGATAGTGTCAAAGAAGTTGTCCAATATATTATATATTGCATACTTTTACTTTATCAACCTTGGAGTTTTAGCCTAGATGTTGTTTTGTACTAGATTCATAATCAAGTAAAAATATCCAAATATCTTTGAGTTGTTTCACCACCATTTTTAGTACTTTTTCTAATCCCAGCATTAATGATTCCTATTCTGTCATATTGTTGGTGCATTTGATTTCTAGTTTGAATCCATGTAGGAACTCTCTCTCCTTGGGTAATATAAACATAACACATTCCATGGTCCTTCTCTATTACAAGCTCCATCAAAATGTCCAGTTCATATTTAGAAGGATCAAACCCTTCTCCTTCACACATCAGAGGAATACAATAGTAAGAAATGGGGTCTCATGGTCGAGCATGAATTTTTCTATATCATTTGTGCTATAGGAAGGGAATTTGGTGGGATTTTTAGGGTTTCTAATCACATAAGTCATCTTAGGATCCCTATACAGGCACCAAGTCACTCCCCCAAAGATAGGAATGGTGGCATATGATAGGTTAAAATGGATATTTCCCTCTACATAAGTGCCCCAATGTCTATATAACATTATACCATAAGTGGAAGGGACATATGTGATCATTACATACATCATTACAAATTTTCTAGGAATCTACACCATTCCTACAACCAAATATTTAATCATTCCCAAGCACTAGTGTAACATCCCTAGTTTTAATCCCTGCAGATTATAATGTAATTGTATAAATGAGATTGAGGTTGGTGAGCCAATGTGTTGGGGTGAAGATCCTGTATTGGTTTAATATGGCCAAAGGCCAAATGGTATATTATGTGCATTTAAATAATTAATAAAAATGGTAACCACTGGCTACAATACGAGAAGAACAAAAACAATGGGGGAATATGATTCCATAAGAGAGAGGGGTCCAAGGGGGAATTATTCATGGGTATTAATCCAACCCACATTCTTGAAATTATTATCATTGCGTATAAATCTTATATTTTTTGTTGAGTGTTCCCAAAGCCAATTATTAAACTCATGTAAGAGGGTGGGTGTGAGAAGTCACATCACATAGTTATTGGGGAGAATGGGATAAAGTACAATCATCTCTGGGAAGAGTGAGAGTCAAGAAAACAAGGGATAAGAGGGGGAATTCATATGCAGAATGAAAACAACTTTTACATGCAGTTTTTGGACCAAAAAGAGAGGAGTTGAGTTCTAGGAAGAGCTCCAACCATGGTATGCTTGAAGGAAGCCATTGTTTGGTTGTGTTTTATGATGAGAAAGAGGCTTGTGCACTTGTAAAAAGGGTTATAATATTACAATTTGATTTCATGTTGAGGAAATGGCTCAAGATCCTTTTGAAGGATATTGTGAGAACTCCTTGGGCAACTGAGAGTTCCTAGAAGTTCCCAGTTGAGAGTCCTTGTCCAACCAAGTGCACTAGAAGCCCTAATAAATGAATGGTATATCTAGAGAGACTATGAGCAGTCAAGGAGGTGAATTCCTTCAGTTGTGTAGGTGGTGGGGAAGAGAGTTGGAGGATTGGAACTACTTTGGGAGTAGAACTTGGGTTTTGGGTTTGTTTTGTGTGGAGAGTGGATAGTCAAGAGGGTCAGATCTCCTTTTGGACTCATAGCCTTAGCTCGAGGTGGCCCATTGTTGAGAGAAAATGAATAGCAATGCCTATGGCTGGGAGTTTCATCCTTCATACGCATCCAATTGGTTAACTATTAACATATAAGTGTTATGTTGTGTTATTAAGTTTATTTCACTGTGCAAATGGTTTATGTGAATGTTGTGTGTTTGTTGTTTGCTTCAATAGTTGCATTCATGTTTTAATATATGTTTTTGTATGAATTTATAACTATGATATCAGTGAAATGGTTAAATATGTGTATGATCTATAGTTCGTAAGCTACAAGAAATTAATTAGCAGGAAATATTAATTTTTAATGTGTATTTCCGCACGTAATGTTCCTTAGTTGGGTACATTATAGAATGGCATCAGAGCTTCTAGTTCAAACATCGAGCTTGTATGGGACAAGAACCCGTGCAAATTTTGGAAAATTTGTTGTTACAAATTTGTTCTGTGATGAATTTGAGGGAAAACGAAGATAAATTAGACTGGATTCCCAAAATCCGTGAGCAAAAATTTGAGTTTAAATCCCTCAAAACTGTCTAAGAAGTTTAATGGAGTCAAATTGCAGAGTTGTAGAGATAAAATTCTACTTGGAAGGTCGAAAATTGTGTTTTAATGGTCGTTGTAGAAGTGGGCAGAGTTTAGTGAATTGACGACTGAGATCGTGTTTGATTTCGAGATCAACGACCCAGATTCATTTTAATAATTTAAAAAATTTTAAGGTTTTTGGAGTTAGCAAGGTCGAATAGATCAATGGCTGAGATTAATTTTCAACATATGGGAGAAAGAGAAAGATGACTGTATGGATTCATTTTCAGCCATTGGGAAGTTGGAGCCGATTGAAAACCAATATTTTCTTTCAAAGCTTGGAAAATAGAGCAAATCAATGGTCGAGATTCGTTGGTGGAGTTGGGAAAAGTATTGGTGAATCAACAATTAAGAACATTTTGAATGAGATATTGACAGTCCAGATTCATCTAGGATTTGGTTGAAAAAATTTTGAGTGTTGGAGTTGGCTAAGAGAATTCATTGATGGTTGATGGTCAGGTCGGCCAAAATGGTGAAGTGTTTCAATCGATAAAGAGTAAGTGTTGATCTTCAACATTCGATGGTCAGGGGTCAGCATAATTGATGAAATGTTTTCAATAACCAACATAGCTTGTTGATGGTTGATGGTTGGATCAAAAATTTTGGTGAAGTGTTTTTTTATCCAATGGAAATCGTTGATGAATGATGGTCGAGTCGGCCAACTCAACAAGGTGTTTGGGTCATTCAAATTGTCAATGGTCAATGAAGAAAATAGGAGGATGATGTGTCATGACATGTAAAAATCCACGTGTCATGCCATGTGAGAAAATTTGAAAACTCAGGATGACATGTTAGCATCCACATGTCATGTCACATCAGCATAGTTTCCACATCATCCAAGCAATAATCGATGGTTGATGGTCGGGTCAGTCAAATTGGATAAGTGTTTCGTATGCGAAAAGGAATGGTCGATGATTGATGGTCAGGTCGACCAAATTGGTAAGGAGTTTCATTTGCCAATGAAAATCATCGATGGTTGATGGTCAACAGTCGGTTCATGGGTATTAAATCAACCCACATTCTTGAAATTATTATCATTGTGTATAAACCTTATAATTTTTGTTGAGTGTTCCCAAAGTCAATCATTAAACTCATGTAAGAGGGTGGGTGTGAGAAGTCACATCACATAGTTATTGGGGAGCATGGGATGAAGTACAGTCATCTTTGGGAAGAGTGAGAGTCAAGAAAGCAAGGGATAAGAGGGGGAATTCGTATGTAGAATGAAGACAACTTTTACATGCAGTTTTTGGACAAAAAAGAGAGGAGTTTGTTAGAAAAATAGGACCATGGAGCAATAAAATAAAACAAATACAGAAACACAACACAGAAGATACACAATACAAGAGAGACACGGATTTACGTGGTTCACCCAGAGTGGGCTACGTCCACCAGAGAAATTGCCA
>CBVK0102015712.1:0-12712 GCA_900067695.1 Picea abies | reverse complement strand
TCCTCTAAATTCGACATGAAAGATCTTACTGCTTCAAATTTCATTTTGGGGATGGAAATTAAAAGAGATCGAAAAAAGAGGAAACTCTAGTTAAATCAGAAAAAATATGTCGAGACAATATTGCAAAGGTTTAATATGCAGGAATGTAAACGGGTCAAGGTTCCTATTCCTGTTGGTGTAAAGTTATCTGCGGATCAGTGTCCCAAGACACATGAAGAAGAGGAGGACATGTCTCATGTTCCATATGTGAGTGCATTTGGCTATTTGATGTATGAAATGGTCTGTACTAGACTAGACATTGCACATGCAGTGGGAGTTTTGAGCATGTATATGTCAAAACTAGGGAAGAATCATTGGACAATAGTAAAAAGGGTTTTTAAGTATTTGCATGGCACTGCTAGCTATGGAGTGTGCTATGAAGGAAGACTAGGATTGGATAGAGTGGTTGATATACATGTATTTGTGGATGACAACTGGGCTAGAGATTTGGATCGTATGATATCTACAAGCGGGTATGTGTTTAACCTGTTTGGAGGAGAAATAAGTTGGATGAGCAAAATACATGATGTAGTGGCACTTTCAACTACAAAATCTGAATACATGGCAGCCAGTCATGCAAGTAAGGAAGCAGTATGGTTACAAAGATTGTGTTCAAGCATTGGGTTGGTACAACAAGCTGTAAGGATAGAGTGTGACAGTCAGAGTGCATTTTTTCTGGCGAAGAACCCTGCTTATCATTCAAAGAAAAAGCACATTGATGTTCAATATCGCTTTGTGAGAGACATGATTGAAGAAAAGAAGGTATCACTGATGAAGGTGGACACTTTGAAGAATGTTGCAGACTCATTAACAAAATCTGTGAGCACTGAGAAGTTCTCTTGGTGTAGATGATCCATGGGCATTGCTACCCTGGATTTTTGACTATGTATTCCTGTAACCCCCTGTATGCAAAGAAAACAACATGTGGGAGAATGTTGGGTATGTGTTATATTCTTTTCACGAGTAGTAGTGTTTGAGCATATGCGTTGGGTGCACAGGGGGGTGGAGCCCCCCGTGTGGGGGTCCGAGGGCAGTGCCCCCAAATTTTTTTTTCTTCCTCAGGAAACGTGACACCTACCTCAGGAAACGTGTCATGTATTTAGGTGGTTTTTTCGACACATGGTTTTTGCCGATGGTTTTCTATTTCCAGTTAAGGAATTAGGGTTTTGGACTAATCTAGGTCATTGGGTTAGGGTTTTGGATGCCACTGGCTCCTATATGTATATTGTATTGTAAACAATGTAACATAATGAATGAATATAATATATGCTAGTTTTCTCGGTTTGGGTTTCCAGGGGAAAAATATCTGTGTAATATTTGTATTTGTCATTGTATATTTTATGTTCTTTTCTGAATATCTGTTTACAGTAGACATTGTACAAGGTTAGAATTTACAGATCAAACTACTTCCTACATCACCTAGATTCTTATTTATACTTTACAAAATAGGCCTAAACATGGGTAAACCCATGGGCCAACATCCCCATACCCGTTACATAATCCCAAATCCCAAAAAGGACCTAAAAGGGTCCCGAGATCCTGCGATCTCTGCTTCATCTTGAGATCCACCTTTGGCAGCTTGTTGAAGTCCCAAAATGGTCAAAAATGACCAAGGATCCTCAAAACTTGGTCAAGGGCCAACATGCCCCCAACACTCACCTATGACTCATCCCAAGTCACTCTGATATGACTAGTTCCACTTCAAAATCCTCAAGCTTGTCTTGAGATTCTTTGACTTGTTGTTGTGCTACGGCCTCCTGTTCAGTGAACTCTTGTATGATTTCTTCGTTGACAGGTCCCTCTAGGCATTGTTCAACTGTAGTAACAACCTTCTCTAGTTCCTCTCCTTGACCTTCGATTTATGTGAACAGTTGGTAAGCCTCCTCCTGTACAAGTTGGAGTGTCTGAGTCACTTCCATAACTCTGCTCTGAATAGTATGGACCTGCTGCTGGGCAGTGCGCTGCTCTTGGGATCTCTTCATTCTTTCTACAACTGACAGGGACTTCAATTGTGCCTGTATCATTTCGGCTTGATACTTCACCTCTTGGAGCTGTGACTCTAGTGCCTTCAATTATGGATTCTCAATGAGTTTCTTGTACATTTGGGCACTGTGATCACTCAATTTCTTGCATTCCAGGGAAAAGAATTTTAATCTTTCAACTACGCTTCGAGCAGTTGCTTCTCTTTGATATCTTACATCCTATGGGGTACTAGGCACTGTGTGGGGATCTAAATATGATATTCATTGTTGTAGCTACTAGATGGCTTCTGCGAGCTGGTATACTTGATGCATGACGCGGTCTTCATCTTATGGTTCTAAGCCTATCACATATCAAAGTGCTCTATTGATTGCTTCTTTCACTTCGAGCTGCTCTGCGAGCAACTATTCTTTTTCTTGTTGCATCTATACTCTCCCTTCTTTGAATTTTTTTTGGAGAACAAACTTCTCCTATTCTATGATTCTGCGTTATTCTATAATGTCTCCTTGTACTTGCTTCAAGGTCTTGGTGGCTTGTTCTACTTCTTCTTGTGCGCGATGAAGGTGAGCTTCGACTACGTCAGCTAATAGGTGGAGTTGGGCTGGCTCATCCCCCAAATTTGGTTCTCCTAATGGCAGGGGTGTAGTGGATACTGCGTGGCTGGACTGAAGGGCCTGTTGTACCCCTCTAAACTCGACTTTAAGTTTTTCATACATTTCCTCATGCTTAGCTTCTTGTTTCTCCATGATTTCAACTAAAGCATCGTTGAGGGATGCTACGATGAAGTCATAGTCATTCGTAGTAAGCACGATATTCATCTTGGTCAAGGTAGCTCACGATTTATTCCGGGAAGAATATTTCGGGGGAGAAACCTTCCTCTTATTCAAGGGATCAGTCTCTTCTCTAGGCGGTGTTACTTTCCTTCCTTCTGTTCAACTCTTGTGCCATTAAGTTCTTCTACTTCATCATCACCACCTCGGTCAGGTGATACTGAAGCAGTCTTTCCTGAAGCACTGCTTAAATCTTGGACCTCTTTGATCTTCTTTGTTCTGCTGGGTCTGAGTGTATCTTGTTCTTTATGTGTCATCTCTGGGATGTCAGGGTCAGACATCTCTGCAGGGTCTGCTGGAATAAGGAGGTCTTCTAACTAGTCCTTAGTGATCTCATCAAGATCCTCTTCTGTGAGATTGTAGTACAACTACAATTGCTCCTTATGTTCAACGGCTCGCGTTGTAAGGTAGATGAAGTGTTGATCTGCACAGAACTTCATTAGGGGTCAAAGTATCTGTAAGGTGTTTAGAGTCATGTGAGGCTCTACTTCTATTGTTCTCTTCAGCTGAAGGTAGTACGTATGAAAAACAACTTTTGACTGCCACTATTTGTTCATATTGCTTGAGTACCAAAGTGTAGCGAAATTTGCAGCAAGCGCCTTGAATGGTTCAATATCCAGGAAGGTCCCACCTTCTGGCATCTCCCAGGAAACAAAGGCGATAAGGATAAGGAGCCAGCTAAAGTGGAACTCGCAGACTTGATCCTGTGCTTCACAACAGTCTAGCTCCAACTAATTCACCAGCTACTTCACCCATTTCATCTGTAAACCTTCTATGCACTTTCCTACGAGGTCAACAACAAAGCCTGTGACCTGCATCGATCTATTCTTCCTTACTATTTTTTTGGCTATTAACTGATAGGTTAGGTGCATTGCATGATTCTGGATGGAGGCTACCTTGTAGCCCCACGTTCCCTTTTCAAAATCACCATATGTATCCTTGATTTTCTATGGTACTGCAGGATCTGTGGATTTTCCTGGATAAAACTCCTATGGATTGGGTCCTTGCATACTCAATCCTATGATACGACGATCTAGCCATAAGTAACCACCATGGTAACATGAGAGAAATAAATTGACACAGACATTGATTTTCTGGTGTCATCCGAAGTGAGGGATCTTCATTACTTTCAACAAAGTGGACTACACGAGGTTCATCATCCATGACTGAGGGATTATCTTCAAATTCTTCCCCTTTGTTTCATCCAGATACTTATATGGGGCAAGCATACTGTATTTTTTGCAGTCTACAAGATTGAAGTCACTAAACTTCAATGTTTTGATCTTATCTTGATGTGTGCGAACTGTGCATATCCCCTTCGAGAGGTACACAATAATCATGGAGTACTCAAAATCTCTTGGCACGTTATCTCGACTCACAGCACCGGCCAGAGGCAGGATGTAATCGGGCAATATGGATGAGATCAACTTTGCATTAGCTAGGTCATGTCTGTGTTTGGTTCTCTTTTCCGCTGATGGTCAGGATGATCCGGCTCTGTGAGAAGTCGATGGAGAGGCTTGCACTCCCTTCGTCGGTGACGCTTGAATACTTGCAGACATTGCTCTTTCAGTCATTAGGTCAACGAGAACTTCTTCAACAATTTTCTCTACAGTACTAAGCTTGTCCAACATGCACGCTAGTGGTTGAATATCTCGGGTTCAAAGGGTAACTGCTTAAAGCAATGGGGTGACTGGTAATAACACAATGATCACTGTGTGAAATCAACTATGCTGCGAGCTTAGATTCATAGTTGTCAAAAGTGTTCTTGTTGCGTGGTGTGATGGTATAAATAGATAACTCAACAATGGATCTCTTGCAACGGGTGAGAAGCCTTCATTAACTCAGTTCCATCCATTTTTGTGCGGTCCCAACAGTTTGGTGGTGAACTTTCTGATCATAAATTTATTTCTATCCATTTAGGCCATCGATCGAATGGTTATACTGCTTCCAACGACTATATTGCTTCGCTATGGCGAAGTGCCATGTGACACTATTCTGATATTTCGACGAAGCTCCAATTTTGCAAATTTTCCTTTTGCGAAGTTCCCTCAGGAACCTTCTGTAACTTTTCTATCTTAGCACTCTTATTACTTAGTTTTCTAACCTTCTTTCCAGTGAGATTCATCTCAGAGTTCCTTTTTCCATTCTGATTCTTATCTTCTTTTGGCAGAGCAACTTCACGTTGTTGAGTTTCTTTCCTAGAAATTAGGGGTAATACTTCATCTGTATCTGGAATAGGTACGTCAGTCTTCTACGAGTCTTCTAGTGTTCTTATTACTTCGACATCCACGTCTCTGGTTTTAAATAGCTTTTCTCGGTTCTCCTGTTCTTTAATCAAGTGTGTGATCCTGCTAGTCATGAAATATTTTAATTCTTACTTCTTCTGCTCCAATATTTATTTTCCTTTCCTTCTGGCCTGATCTTTTTCAATCCATGGTTTCCCTAGTAACATAACAAATGGAGTGTTATTCTCAATAAATTTAACAACTTCAACTTCTTCCTCCATTGAAGTTCCATGAGCATTCATAGATATCCTGGTAAGTCTTCTACATAGGGTTATCATCTTTCCTCTGAATAATCATATTCCTCCTAATGAAGGAGTCATAGCAGGCTTTCCTAGAATTTCCCAAGTTCTTTCTGTCATGATATTCACCTGTGTTTCCTCATCTAGAACACAGTCAACATCGAAGTCTCATATTCTTGCTTCAATGCATTCTTTTTCTTTAAAGACCTCTGATAAACTGACATGTCGGTGGTCATTTAGGGTTTGTTTCATCTGTAACAATACTTTCTCAGATTCTTTTTGGGGTTCTATCATAATCTCAGTTTCTGGATCTTCCTTAGGTTTCTCATGGTTCATATTCATTCTTTCAATCTTAGCAATCATTCTAGGGAGATCCAATACTTCATGGTCTAGAGCTTTACAATAGAGGCAACTAGGTCTTCAACCAGGGCATTCCTTAGCTAGATGTCCCGGTCTTCTGCAACTATAACAAAGGGTTAATCCTCTCTTTCTCTTAAATGATCCCCAGCCTCTCCCATGCTGCACACTAGGATTGTGGTAGCTAACCTTCAACAAATTCTTTCTAGGGTCCTGCATCCATTCGTTAGTCCAAACATTCTTTCTATGCATAGGTAAAACATATCTTTCACTATTCTTATCAGATCTACTCATATCAAATATTCTTTCTTCTATTAATGCCCTAGTTTTTGGGCTAGGACAAATCTTATCAAACATACTTATATCCATACTTTAGAAACAAAAATTTCCACTAAAATTACTTCTACAGAGCACAACGCTTCCAGGTCTAAATTTTTTTTTCACTATTCTTACCTATATTAGAGCACAAAGCATTCGGATCTCACCTCTTTTCTTCAGATTAGACTTCTTTATTTAGAATAGAGATTCACAGATCAAGTAGAATACTACGCACTAGAGCGATAGATCTATGCACAGAGCTTTCACAGTTTCAGGTCGGATCTTTGCACAAATCTTCTTTTCCTTAGTTCCCAACAATCATAGTTTCAGGTCAGATCTTCGCACAAAGATTTCTCTTTCCTCAGTTCCCAACAATCACAGTTTCAAGTCCTGATCTTTGCACAAATCTTCTTCTTCCTCGGTTCCCAACAATCACAGTTTCAGGTCCCAGGGGAAGCATAACCATTTGTTGGCACAAGGGCAGACCCATGGTTCAATGCTACAACAACGCACCAACAAAACCCTAACTAATAGCCCTTTTGACATCACCTATGAAGCATATGAAGTCTCACCCAAGGTAGAGTCAGGGGTGGTTGAAGGACTCCAGTGTCTACAACCTTAGCTGGGACATAGATTTGTGATTCTAATCACTTAATAGAGCACTCAACATTTATATTTATCAATATTCAGTTCTTCATTACAGCATAGTTGAAACCTAATCACAGTACAATGCAGTATTCATTCAGATCTAGCATTTAGAAACAATTAGCATGACATAAACAATCAGATCTTACTAGACTCAGCACTAAGCACATGTATATAAGTCATATCTAACATCCATCCATACTATTAAGCACATAGCATTAACATATCTATCTATCATTCATTCAGATTAAAGCACTAAGAAATAAGCACATAAACACATCAATACATCGAACAAAGCATAGCAACACAACATGTACGTGATTCACCCCCACTCTGAGGCTACGTCCACCAACTCTTCTCTTCTTTATTATCTTCGTTCAACCATCTACATGCATAGAGACAAAAAAACCCTACTCCATATAGGAAAGGAGATCTGTGCACACCTTGCCAGATCCTCCTACCCCAAGCTAGGTTACAGCAATAAGCCTTTTAAGGTATCTTGCACTCAACTTTGCAAGTCTCACACAGTATACACAAAGCCTTTACAATCCACACTTGCACTTAGCACTTTCGTTCACATAGATCAAACTACTTCCTACATCACCTAGATTCTTATTTATACTTTACAAAATAGGCCTAAACATGGGTAAAACCATGGGCTGACATCCCCATACCCATTACATAATCCCAAATCCCAAATCCCAAAAAGGACCTAAAAGGGTCCCCAGATCCCGCAATCTCTACTTCATCTTGTGCTCCACCTTTGATAGCCTATCGAAGTCCCAAAATGGTAAAAAATGACCAAGGATCCTCAAAATTTGGTCAAGGGCCAACAGCAGGCCATGTCGTTCACTTTTCATGAACTCAAACACATAGTGGAGGTGTACCTTGATGATCTAGCATCACGTTCTCGCAAGAGAGCAGATCATCCAACGCATTTACAACTAATCTTTGAGCGATGTCGCTAATATCAGATTCACTTGAATCCAGACAAGTGTATTTTTTGCGTGACATCAGGTCGTTTATTAGGTTTCATCATGTCAACAAAAGGGATCATGGTCGATCTTATTAAGGTTTATGAAATAGTTCAATTTCCTTCCCTGCACAAAATACCCCTGTTAGCACTTGGTAAATTTCCTAGAGGTTGAAAAAGAAGAAATCTAAAAAGGTAACTCTATCCAACCGCTTTTAAAGCTGGGATCTAGCCCTTCCAGCTTCAGAGAGGGATTTGTCTATATGATTTATCTATGTTTTCAATTTAGATATTAGGCTAGGTAAAGAGATAGGTAGGTTTTGTTGTCAAAGTGTTTTTAAATTGGTTGAGACAGTCTACACCTCCATTGGGCTATGGGGTCTATATTTAATTAAATATGAAATACAACCAGAAACGATTAAAGAAGACTTCCACAGGGCGAGATAATACACTCACTGGATCTTTTAGTAGCTTAAATGATGGACAAAAGAAAAGATGAGAAAGATAAATTCAACTAAGAAGCAGTTAAGAATTTCTTAATTGAAAACATCAGAAGATAAACATTAAAATCTTTAGAGTCGAAAATAGGGTATCCAAGATAAATCCTGCAACATACGTTACTCTTAAATATTAGTTTCAGAAAACAATATGATCACAAAGCAATAATAACATTCAACTTAGAGAATAAACATCACCAGTGAATATACGCAAGAATCCTGTAAAAGTGCCTCCTTTTCATTAATGGCAGATCTCTTCAAAAAATGTTACAGTTTGATAGCGTCAGGGTGTGAAGATCAACAACCCTCAATACTTCGAAAGGTGAAGCATTTATAATTCAAATTACAAATGTTCCTTTCATAACTGATCAGGACGTGCTAATTCTATTTTTAGCCTAACTAATTTAACTAATCAAACTGCTTGATGACTTGGTGCAATTGCACGCGGAATTTCTGGGTAGACCATTGATGAATCCTTTGAACGACCTCATCTGACTGGACAGGTGACTGGACCTAGATAGATCATCTGCTAATCGAGCAAATCATAGAGTTCCTCCCATATGAGATGACTAGGCACAGTAACTTTGAGCAATATTTGATACACTTCGTCCATTTCCATATACTTGGCGAATGTGGGCTTAGTGAGGAATATGTATCGAATCTCATGTTGGATACTAATGTCCAACTGAAGAGTGTCCAGGAATGCTTTTCCGGTGATGCTCCCTTGTATGCCAACAAACTTTGAATTGTCTTTAGACACTTCAGACAATCTCTTTTTGTAATTTGGGAGTGTCATTAGTTTATCATTAATAACCTTCAGACAAGGTAGACCTTTCTTTTGGAGAGCCTCAATCTTATTGAAGAACCTTTGTACCCCCTTGTCCATGATCTAAACCTTTTCTTCCAGTTGAAGCATTAATCCTCTTTTGGTCAAAACTCTTTTGACCTCAAGGATAGTCTCTGCTCTGTATTCTATCTTCAGCTCTTCTAGTTCTTCTCTGGTCTTAGAATTGAGGAATTTGATGATATCATTTTCTTGGGTTGGTCTATCTCCCAATTCTACTATGATCTTCTCAATGGCCTGTTTGCTCCTCTGGACCAAATCATTCTGTTCAAACATAATTTGGATCATGGGCCATATCTCATTTATGGACTTTGTGATTTCTGTCCATACATTCTCTTTGACCTCAGCCAAAGTCTTCCCTGCCACTGTTTTCTTTTGGAGCTACTGTAGTTCCTTCTTGAGCTGCTCAGTAACCTTCTTTTCTTTGGAGAGACTGGTCTAGAAAGAAGCTTTGAGTTCTTGCAAGTTCTCAACTTCCTTTTTAAGCCTGCCGATCTCTGTCTCTTGCAGGTTCATCCTTTCCATCGACTCAGCCAGCTCAGTTGTCTTCTCCTGAGGTGTCGATGTAGTCGTGGATGGAGTTGTTGTCACTGCTTCTGTGTTTGTTCCTGAAATTGGGATGGCAGTCAATGGAATGACCTCCATCAGCTTCAACTTCTCCTTCTCTTTTAGTAATCTCTCCATCTCAGCTTCCATTTCTTTGAGCTGTGCATTCTGCCCCATGAGCAGCTTGAGCATTTCATCCTTCTCACCTTCTTTCTCTGCTATCTCCTTCGCCTGCGAGTCCTCTGTGGGTGGGAGTTTTAGTTGTTTCCTCAAAGCGACGATGTCTGCATTCTTCTTCTTTATCATCTCCTATGCAACTTTGACGTTGGAGGGGTCATAGCCGATCTTGAGGACCAACTCCTCCAAAGTTTTGATTCTGTTGTCTTTTGCGAAGGATGATATCTTCTCCAGCTTGAGTTGTGTCTAAGCATTGTTCAATGATACCTGTAATTTTGTTGCAGAAGCAGAAGCATGCGCTAATGTATGGAATACCATCTCCCCTATCTGTTTGTGCAGATCCATCTGATCTGCTGGGTGCATGTCCTTCATCTGGAATTCGAAGGTGGCCCTCTTGTAGTCTATGATCACCTTGGGGTCTGGTACCTACGCCTGAAGGAAAGCCATGTGCATCCTGCCCTTTTCTGTGTCAAATGCAGACAACAGCCTATGCTGCGCAGTGGACAACTACTTCCGAAACTGAGTGTAAGTACTGCTGGTAAGGGTCTGATTTCTTTTCTTGATCAGCTCGTACTTCTCAAAAATGCTCAACTTGGGCCCAGTCTTGCCTGGCTGAGTGTCCAATGGGGATTCAGTGGATTTCTTTGGCACTGCTGTGGTGATATCCTTATACAGGCTTGAGCCAAAAGGTGGAATGATAGGCTTGGTTACTGTGGTAGGTGGAGTTTCTTGTTCTACAGTCGGACCAGGCACTGAAATTGTCTTGGGCCTCTTAGTGTGCAACTGGAACTCTTCTTATGATACCTCCGTGACAGGCAGAGATAAATCTTGTCGAGGCCTTTTTTCCTTTGGGACCTATGGCGTGGTCGTTGGTGGCACATTGGTCGGGGGAACTTGTTGTTCCACTTCAACCAAGGTGTTAGGTGCCCACACAGTCTGATTGGTGAATTTCTCAATTTCGGGCTTAGCTTCGTGAATGTACGGGATGTTTTTGTTCTTCACCCGCATTTCTGAGATGATCCCGCAAGTATCATAATTCTATGGGAAGCTTAAGAAAAACTTCATCTCTCTCAGCATCCGGTCTACTTCTTCTCCGGTGCCATGACTGTTGCAGATGAAGGGGCCAATCTACCCCTTGATTCTAAGCTACTGCTTTTTCTTCAAGGATACAAAATGGATGTCATCTGAATTCATGATTTGTCTTATATACTCTAAAGAAAAAATTCTTATTGGCAAATATTTGGGCAGCTTGTAGGGTGCCAACTCGCAGCCGAATACTCTGATGTCAGTGTGGTTTTGATACAGGTACCAATCCCCGGTCTTTGTGTTGTCCAAGAGATGCAGAATTCTCTGGACTTCATTGTTTATTTGAGGCTCAGGCACCGCTCAACATGCTTACCACCGAGTGGTAGAAAAGATCGATGAAAGCCTTGAAGCTATACTTTGTGGAGTTATGCTTCAACAAAGATGTCCATGCTGTGATTGGCTGAGGCCTTCCATCTGCGTCCATATTCTGCATGGAAAAACTAAATTTATCTGCTTGAAAGTAGACAAACATGTATGCCAATATAGACGAGTATCTGAACATGCCTTCCATGCCAAAGTTCACGAACTGTTCGTGAATATTTTCAGCCAAGAAGGTGCTGAAATCAAAATGGGTGGTGGGTTTTTCATCAGTGGAGAAAATGGATAGAAAACCCAGAATGGGCTCATCTACCCATTGGTTGGAATAGTACCCTAACAGAGCACAAAGGGAGGAAATGACCTAGTTTCCCTTGGTGGAGAACATGGACGACGAGTAAGGGGGATTTGTGGAATGGAATTGAGTGGAGGTGGGAAGGAAAAGCTCGAATATTTGAGCTCTCTGGGGAAAAGTCATCTTCTGATACAACTCTGTAAGGATTTCCAGGTTAAAAGGAGCCGCAGAGTCTGCACGGGGAATTTGCATCATTTGATCTATGTCTTCGGGAGTGATGAGGAACAGGGTGTCTCCGGATGAGGATATGATGACTCTCTGTTCGAGAATGTAGTGAGCTTGGCATTTAAGTGCGAACTTAGGGAAATGGTGGATCTGGGGAAAAAGGTAAAGGGGTAAATTGGACTCCCAGAGTCCAATTTCATCGTTCTGGTCCAGGAAAACCTCCCGGAGCCATGACTGGAGGTCTGAAAAATTGAAATCACACTTGGTATCAGTGATCAATCTGTCTTTGTCGACCAATGGGATTTTTTCCAGGTCGACCGGAGGCAGGAGAAAAGGATTCTCCTCTCCTTCTTCTTTTCTTGGCTTTGGCGCCATTTCTGCAACAGTCCCTGCAATAAACACGACGCTAGTGGGGGCGACTGATTGTGGACGAGGGCGACGAAAATGCAATGGAGGAGTAAGAGGTAAATTTTCTAGTGCAATGGGTGAATAAAGAATGTAGGGGGAATAACGGTAGTTTTATTTAAAACTGGGGTCGGTTGAGCACGGGAGACAGGTCAGCAGGATAACGGGTGTGTTATCCCGTAATAAATGGACAACGAGCCACTTGGGGGTGAGATGGCAGGTGACGGTGGAAGAAAAATGTGGATGGGTGATGTGGCGGCTAGGGATTGGAGGTAAAAGTTGCAATAAGGGGCCGGTCATGAGTGAAAGGGGGTAGGGGACTGACAACAGTTATGAGATGAGACATAACTCAGGAACAAGTGTAACAAGTGGAAGATGACGTCCATAAATGACGGTGGCTGTCAGATAGCAGATGGTGAAAGGATTTCGGGACCAATAGATTTATGCCACCTATGACAAGGGGCCCGCCAAAGGGAGATAACCATTCCGGACCCCCCCCCCCTTCGGTTAAAAATAGATCATCCGGGGGGGTCCGAAAAACATTTTAGACCATTGATCTGCGCGCTCGTTTCCTGGCCGCAGATCTTAGCACGCCCTTTATTACTCATTCCGAACCCCCCCCCCCCTCCATTAAAGGTAGAATAGATGAGGGGCTC
>CBVK0102015709.1:0-10188 GCA_900067695.1 Picea abies | reverse complement strand
AGCTTGTTTTCCGCTGCATTTTACAGTTTCAACTTATTTCCTTATTGAATTGAAAACCAATTTTATTGTATCTCTGTTATTCTATGTTAATCCCTTTGTTAATAATCTGTGGTCATTTCATTCTGCTCATAAAATTTGGATTACTACTACAAAGTCCATGGGAATATCAACTGGAACAACTGGATCAACTATAGCAATGGCTATCTCCCTTTGGACTGCTAAAGAGGAAGAACATATTGTCTCTCTTTCTCAATTAGTTTGACTTCTTCTGAGTCAAGTGAATCCCTCTAAAGTTTGAAGGATAATCATCTTCCTTTGTTTTTAACCTGCCCGGAACAAGAAAACAAGCGAAAGGAAACAAGACAAGAATATCTCCTAGTGGAGATTCACGGGTACATCTCTAGAATCAAAACATTTTAAGGAGTGTTGTCACAACTAAAACACCTAATTGTAATGTAGCAACCTTAGAAATGTAGGTTATAGACATGATAATTTAAAAACAATCAAACCTAGAGTCTTCACTTCCAATGTGTTTCTCCTATGGATGTATTGAGATCCTTATGGATCGATGATTGCACTAAGGGTTCCTTCCTCCTGTAAGTACCCTTATGACAATGATGCAAATAATATATATACAAGTGCATACATGAGAGTGTACACCAATGGAGGCTCTGCTTGTTTGTCAATGTCATGATGAGTAATGACATTCCTTGCTTTTTTTCCTTGTAGCCATCTGTACCATACAAGTCTCTGATGAAGTTTGCATCAACCTTTATTGTTGTAACTGATATGAGAGTATCACATATTAGCAATTATGTCCTTTTGTTGGTGATACAACTTGCTATGATTGTTTTAGCTTATCAAGGTCATGTCCATTGTTGACATTCAATGAAATTACAAACACATTGTTGCAACTATCCTTTGTAACTCCTACTGCTACTCAAAATATTTTCAGTGCCAATGATGTTTTCCCAATGTCAATTTATTTGGGCAACTATAGTTACTATCATAGGTTGCGAACATAATGCTTAGACAAGAATATCAACCAATTTTTTTGATGCAAATGTGACATATGTTTGACATGTGTGCCAATACTAGGCAATCTAAAATATGCTAACATGTCTAGAAGATTGTCAACCATATTAGACTCGTCATTTCCTGATTTAGTGATTGGACCGAGCTTGTTTTTGGCACCATAAGTTATACATGTTTATGGACTTGTCATTTTGAGACTCTCCACGATTAAATCCTAGGCACATTGAATGTAGTCAACATTATCCCTTATACTTCCCTTCAATTCGCCCTTATAACTGCTTCAATTTTTCCCTTCATCACAGTTTCAGATCTGTTGAATTTGAGCCTCATAACAGGCCCTAAAACTGCCCTTATCTCTGCCTTAAAAGTTGTCCTAATGGTTGACAAAGTTTGTTGAATTGTGGCTTACTTTGATGATGAATAATGGATAAGTGTTAAGGTGTGCTTTTGTCCCTTTAAATCCTCCTCTCTCAGCACAATGTTTTTCCCACAGTCCTTGGACTGCTATAGGAAGCTTACACAGTCCTTAACATCCCATAGTGTTCCCATAAAAAAGAAAACAATATTCTTCTATTGCCCTCGGACTGAGGCAATCATTACAGAGAACTTGTGGTAGCCTCAAAATTTACTTCAGAAGGGTCTGGCCTTTTTCTCATTACAATGGTAGGGGTTTTATGGTTGATGTTGTATTTTTTGTGGTAGCCTTTAGAGGCCTGCGGCCACCTTAATTGGATAAATGACCCTCCTCCTAGGCTCCGAACTCCTCTCTCATACACCTCGACTGATGTTCAAGGGTTTCTCCTTTGTCACGGTCTCCTTTAACCAGGGTTTGGCCTAGGCTAGTAGGTCTGCGGCCAACCCTAAATAATTTTACCACAGACATTTTAAAGAGGGTCTGACCCTTTCCTTCTATGCAATAGAAACACGAGTATAATAGTCTCTAGGTGACCACGGTATTCCTTCAATCTTGAGAAAGTGGTATTCTTCAAGACCTACTATGAAACCATGTTGGATTTTCAATGAGCCATAACTACTACAGTAACCAAGATCACAAGAAGAATAACCATGCAAAAGAACACAAGAAGTATCTTGGGAAACCCTTCTCAACAAGAGAATAAAAACCAGCCAATCCTTTGCTATATTCCTCAAGAGAAATACCTCCCACACCATCACCAAACCTAACACAAAAGAGGGTGTTGTAATTCTCATAATTTCATACCACAACTTTTGAAATCATGAGATGACACAATGATAAGTGTGTTTCCTCAATGGGGATTCACCTTTATTTATATAAGACTTGTCACATCAAATGATTTGTCTATTGGCACAATAGGGCCGACCTCAATAACTCAAAATATAATTAATAATTACCATATTAATTATCTTTTACATTAATTATCTTTTACATTAAGGTGGGGCCAACCTGTACCCTTTACATAACAAATAGGGTTATAGGTAAGTCTGACTCTTGAATAATATAGCAAGGGATATCATACACCCACTAGTTCTCAGCCACTAGGGGAACATCCATCTGTTCTCAACCACAAGGATGTATCTCTATCTCACTGCGTCTCACATGAGAATCACACTCACTAGTCCTCAACCACTAGGATCACGTTCACTTGTGCTCATCCACATGCATGTCCAACTCAGCAGATATTCTTTCTCACTACGTTACACATGAGGGTCATATGGAATTCATCATCTCAACTCTCTGCTCAGAGGAGGCTAATACATTGTTTCATCTCTGTCTTGGAACGATGCACCCAACTCATGGGATTTCACACATTCACTTGTGCTTAGTCACAGGCATGTCCAACTCAACATATATTCTTTCTCACTACATTACACGAGAGAAGCATATGGAGTTCATATCAACTCTCTAAGGAGGAGGCCAGCATAACATTCCAGTTCTGTCTCAGATAGGAACCACACACCCAACTCATGGCCTCTCTCTCATTTCGACTCAACCAGTATGTGTCCTGGAGGATGTCTCACGCAGCTGTAATCATCAACACCTTCCACCTCTCTTTCTCCTCCAATTTCTGTAATTTGAATATTGCGCGGGTCATCCTCATCTAGTGCCTCTTCTTCAACATGATAGCATGACAATAGTTCTTTGACTGTCTGTCTGTTTTGTTGTTGATATTTTGTCATGAGTTGAACCTCTGGTTCCTCAATAAATATCACACCTCTTATCTGTTTTAGTGTTGAATCAATGTTGGGGTTCTCATGTTCAAATGAGAAGGTTAGTATACAATTGTGCTATAATGTTGTCCATTTTGCAGTGCCTCTACGCTTTTCCCATTCTACATACCAGTTCTCTGAAATTCCTTCCAATGTATGGATGAAGAGATGATGTCGTTCCTCTAGTGGTGTCATTCTCCAATGTGTTCTGCACTTCTGCAAGTGTTCTACTGGTGTTCCTTTCCTATCATACCTCTGCAGTTTATTGCTACCTTGTTCTGCATCGAATCCAATGCACAGTAATTGCTTACATTGGTACCAGTCCTGAATTGTTTGTTTGTGCACACCCCACCATCTTGCAGGTGTAGTCTTGAGTGCAATATCTAGGGCTAAGAGCCTTTGATTCTCTAGTATTTCATTTTCATATTTTGTCAGGAATTCCTCTAGATTGTTTACCCCATGAAAATTGAGAGATTCTCTTACTTATATACCAAGCCATCTTACTACATGGTCTATTCTTGTGCACCTTCTTGTGGAAACTTCATGTAATCTCTATTTCCAATTCTCTAGATCTGTATCTAAGTCATAAGCACACGATGCGATGCTTCTCTAGCTAATTACCCCATCTGCATTTGGGTTAACATAATATTCTTCACGCGCGGTTGTTCTTTACAATTGGTTTATTTCCTCCATATCTAAGCAAGTGGGTTCTACAAACCTTTCTCCTTTTGAAGGGTCTAATGGTGCAATGGATTTGTATTCACCTGATTCAAATTTCATTTTCCTTGTCTTCAAGTTGATTATGGCCTTGTTATCAAATTCCCAATCCAATCCAAGTAATACTAAATAAGGTGTCATGCCATCTACTATCTTTATTACTTCAAAGTCTGCCTCAGTGCGCACTCCATCCAAATATACTATCACACCTTTAAGTCTACCAATTGGTAGAACTCTGTGTTGATTAGATAATTTCCACTGGAAAGGTAAATATCCCAGTGTGGGTTCTCCCATACATTGCCATGTCTTCTTGGGTAACACATTTACTTCGGAGCCTAAGTCCAGTATAATACCCCTCATATTGAAATATCCAATGTTGGCATTCAATCTGAATTCTTTGCTTGTTCTCCTTCTTTAATGGAGGTGATTGACTATTTTCTACTCTAACTTCCCTTCTCCCTATGTGTTACATATTTCTAACATATTTTGCAAAACTTTAACAGATGATGGATCATTCAGTAGCTTAACACGGGATTGCAGAAAAGTATTTATGGGACTTACTTGCTCTAAAGGTTGTGCTTCACTGGTGTGGTCCATTGATGAAGGAATATCGTATTGGCACATTATGAGTATGCTGTGTAGCTGATGTAGATGTAGTGTTCTGTTTGAGACACTCCTGTTTGGCCTCCTTGAATGTCTCATTTTCTTTCTACGCATCAAATTGCTTCCATGTTTCAATATTTTTCTTTACCCATTGGTGTTGTGCTGGGTCTTGCCTTACTGCGTGAGTTCCCATATTAGCTCCTCCTCATGTGACTATGTTGATGTTTCTTCCATCATCCCTATATTCTACAGAAATCCACTGAACATTCTAGTTGTTTTGGTTCCTCTTTTCTTGGATATTTCCCAAAAGTGTTGGACATTCTTCCGTGTCATGGTCTGCTACGCGACAACACATACATGCCACTAGTGGAAGTGGACATTCCCTTGCATATTTTTTTGGATGTTGGTAGTTATGGAAAACTACTGGACCTTTGCCTCTTCCAAATCCTCCTCTACCTCTTCCTCCACCTCTGTATCCACCTCGATCTCCTCGCGGTGCATTGTACTGAGGTACCTGATTATACTGTGGTTGTGCAATGTTGTATTGTAGGTGCGCAGTGCTATGCTATTATTTTGCATTATTATATGGAGGTGGTACCTGGTTGTACTGAGGTGCAGCATGCCCTATCATCATTTATGATTGCACCTTATAGGTATATGAAGTTCTTTCCCTCATCAACTCCATTGTCCTACACTCTTTATCATCATGACCCACTGATTTGAAAAAAATGCAATATGAACTCTTGGGTACTATCTGATACTTCGATATCATTGGATAATGATATGGATCATGCCCATGCATCTTACATATCTCACACCATGGTCCTCCTGTTGGAAAAGGGTTTGGTACTCCTATTTCCATGTACTGCACGAAAGTTGGACATTCATTCTTATGGTGTCCTTCTATCCTAGATGTGGTACACCAAACAACTTCTCTTTTCTCTTTGCCCTTAATCTGGTTAAGTTGGAATGTGAGGTTCTTCAGATCCTCCTTCAACTCCTCTATTGTTGGATCTGTCTTTTGATACCGATTCTCTTCTAGTTATAAGGCTTCTTGCAGAGCCTCTCTCTGAGTTTGGAACTTCTGCTGTCTTAAGGGGTATTTCAAACACGGTAATAGTGAATTCACAAAGAGGTGTCTATGTTGCATGTCAGTCATGACATATTTCAGCTTACATTTGAGACACTTAAACCTTTGATCAATCTCCCAAACAGACTCACCTGGTTTTTGCTTGATTTCAATCATCTCATTCATGTACTGATTTTCTGAGCTAGGCTTCTGAAATTCATTTTTCAATAGTTTCTTCACATGTGCAATAGTCCTTGTTACTTCCAGTGGAATATTTATAGCTAGGATCATGTACCAATCCAGTGTGCAGTCTCTTAGCATGATAGCTAACTGCACAAGTTTTCTATCATCATCTGTGATCTACTTTGCTTCCCAGATATTCTTGCAGATGAACAAGTGCTTTTCAGGGTCCTTAGATGCCTCTCCCCGAAATTCTGGTAACCTGATCGTGGGATCATGTCCTACCATCATGAATTGTGTTGAACTACTACCTCTGCGCGATGTAGATATTTCACTACCACTTCCCGAACTTTCTCCTCGAGTTGTTGCTCCTTGTTTGGATGTACTTCCTGCTGTCTTTTTTCCACTAATATTCAGTTGTCTAAATGTTGGTGTTCTTTCTGGTGTACTAGTCACACATGGGGTTATGGGTTCCACACTGACGTTGATCTGTATTGGAGTTCTACCTTTTGTTCCTACCCTTGGACCACCTATCTTCCTTTCATATGTTGCGCGCATGATTTCCTCAATTTGCTCCACAACATGGAGATCCTCTACCTCTTCCTCATCACTTGCCAAGCCCTCTCTATCAGCTATGGCTCTCTTCTTATTATTCATCTTATATTGGTAGGGTATTGCACTACGTGTCTTTCCAACTATTTCCATTATATGTTTTATCTTATCTTCTTCCATCATGATCGAGTCCATGGCCTCCTCCTTCTTTCCATTATCCATTTCATCCTCTATTTATCGACCTCTTGCCAGTGCTTCCCCCCTTCCCCCATGCACGCAGGGAAGTTTAGTTGTTTGATTCCATAGCCATCACATCGTTGTTATACAATAAAATCTTGATTGATGTATACATCGATCTGATATACCTACCTCTAGGTCCTTTTAGAAACTCCTTCTCTGTTGTGTTGTACGACTTTGTGGTATCTACTGGAAATTTGGTGATAAAGCCTGCAACAATACTGCCTAGCCAGTTATCTTTTGCGCGTGTAAATTTATTGTTAACTTGTTGTAACTGCACGATCTCCACAGGATTCCACTCGAGCTGTCTGATTCGATTTGTAGGGTGGTTTTATTTTAACCTCAATAGCCACTCCTGCAACACATGTGGGAAATCACAGAAAAATACCTCATGCAAGTCGCTAAACATATATTTATCCATAGATTTGTGTGGTGTTATCTTAGGGTTTCTATTATCCTTCTGTGCAAACTCAAGTTCCTTTGTTTTCAACCATCTTTCAATCTTTGCCTTTGTTGGATTCCATGGCCCGAACATTCATTTTTATACCTTGATTTTTCGCATGCTTCTTTTACGGATCTTGTCCACTCAATCCCATGTAGTTCCAGCCGACAACAGAACCATTTGTTGGTTATTAATCTCTCTCTATCTAATTGGGCCGACCCAGGTTCAAATCTGAACAAGTTTCCAACAAAACCCTCTAAAACTATCATCCCTCCTGGTAAACTAGAAGGCAATACTGTACACAAAGTGCACTCCACAGTCTCACCCAAGATAGTTCTATGGGTGACTACAAATATCAAGTGCTTGCAATCTAAGAAGGACTGGGGATATGGGATTTACTTGTTCTTCTTCAGGCCTTCATTTGATTATTCTCTCTATTATTCTTAAGATTCGTTCTTTTGTTAACCTTATGCATGCATTATAATAGATCTAACAGAACCATTCATTCATCCATTCATAATCTAACTATTGATAGAAGGAAAATATGCAATACACAACACACATAACACAGGTTTTTGCATGGTTCACCCCCTCCTAGGCTACGTCCACAAAGATTTGGATTCTTAGGCTCTTTTATTAGGTTTGCTGCAAAATATGGCATTGCGCGGACTATATCTCCAACCATAGAATCATGAAAAAGGTTCAACAACCTCTGTGAGGTGGACTAGATCACACTAGGGTCCTTAGCCTATGATCTAAACCTCAAGCTCTAGCTACTTGACTCTTCTACAACTCACCAGCTTACAAAATCATATCAGAACTACAATAGTCGAACTGAATCAATATTCCATTCGATCCCAACAAAACAACTTCGAACCCTGACCTAGACCTCCTAGGTTCTTATTTATACTATTTACTAGCTTATTAGCCATTACAATATCTTACTAAAACCCTAGCCATGACATGGTTAGGTTTTCCTACCTGCGTGCCTTGCATGCTTTCCTCCTTTGCATGTGACTTTCTCTCGCACATGTTGGTTTTCCTGTTCTTTTCTAAAATTGGGTTTTATCTTCAAAAAATAGACTTTACCTCAAAGTGGGTCTGCACCCAACAAAATTTCAAATTGGGGTTTACATAAAATCTCAAATTTTTTCTCTAGGATGCGCACAACGTGTAGAGTGGCTATGTTCTCTAGTTGTTGTTGCACCACAACTTAGGCCACCATAGCCTTGGTTAGCCAATAAGTTTCTGCAAGGTAGAAATATTATGTTTCCCTGGTATGATATTGGTTGGGTCAGATACCCATTCCTTGGCTTCCAACATAATATCCTCATCCTAGATAGTTTTTCTCTTCTTGAGGATTGCCTCCTTAATGGTGGACATGGCCCTCTTTTCAACCACTAAGGAGAGGATATGGAAGTGGTTTCTCGCCTCTCCAATGACTCTCTCTACTTTGGTGTGTGCCATCGAGTCTACTAGAAATTTTTTCTCCCCCTCCCCTTTCTCATGCTTGAGTCAGCCACAGGTCCTGGTCAAGTCTTGTCCTTTCATTGTGTCCTTACTTTGATCAGTATTCATACCTCTACACTACTACCAAATCTCCATCCTCAACCACCAGAGAGGTGGTAGTCTTTGACTGGTGTTTTCTCCCCGGGATGAAGGGATCTCCAACCTTAAAACGATCCATGCAGATAGAATTGAGCGACCTAGGGCAGTGGAGTACCCCCGAGTCACCAACCTCCTCACTTCTTGTAGGCCCCACGACTCTCTCAATAACTAATATTCTACTCCTGGGAGGTTCAAACCCAAATTAACTATGATTCTGTGCCTACTACCCACCCACCTCCTTATATTGATGGATCCTATCATCAACCTCGAATTCCTTCTCAGCCTCCTGTTCATATCATGATTAACGGATTTGGTCCTTCTCCCACAAGCCCAAGACCAGTCTCATATATTCATTCTTTCTTCTGTATTAAAGGGGTACACCATGGGCATCATCCCACCTTAACGCTGTATCAATCCTACCGCTGAACTAATTCTCTGTACTTCCATTACTTAAATTATCATTCCCCTACTAATTGTCGTCTTTTCCTTTCAACCACCATCTGTATCTGCCCACTTCTAAATGCATGTCAACCGTTTTCCCGGAGGGGATTATTTCTATTAGGATGACGCGTGGGCAACTGGCATCCCCACATGGGGGTTGCGGTTCCCACAATTGTCACCCCATACGATATGTATAGATCGAAATTTGTTATTATATATTCTTTATATTTAATAATTCAAACTTAATTAAATAAATTTAATACATTATAATAGTTGAATAATATAAATTAATAAAATCTTTGGAAAAATAAAATACAATAATTGTGATTTTAGTAAACAATTATATTATATAGTGTTGTCTTGTGATCTTTGAATAATAAAAGAATAAAACATATTAATATTATTACACCATTATTATTATCAGTGAATAATTATATCATAATGTTAGTGAATAATTGTAGCATAATGTTATTATTACAATATATGAAAAATACATAATTATTCAAATCACAATAATTTCACTCATCACATTTATGTATTTTTGTTTGTAAACATGTTTAATCAACATATTGTATCTCGCCGCCAACAAACAATTCACCTTGAATAAGAGTTAAACATTATATAGCATTAATGATTATAATTTTTTGCAATCACAATCCAAATTAAATGATTTCATAAAACTAAAGTTGAACATTATATGACAACTCTAAATTTAAATTAGTGATACATCTCAAATTTAATTTTAAAATAGAGTAATCATTAATAATGTTAATCATTAGTGTACTTATAATACATTTTATAAATCAAACAACAATAACATCATCATTATATGAAAAAATATAATACACATGAGCAATATACATATCAATATACATGTCAAATATGCATCTCATAAAAGACAACAAACATGTCAAATATACAACAATCAATGTACATGTCAAGTTCCACTACTAGCTACGTTCACCACAGAGCCAGAGATATTAATTCCTCTGCTACCATAGGTAGAGGGTATATCAGTACCCATGTCAGATAACAATGACAAAAGTAGAGTATGTTATATCTCTCCACTAGGATCATGTGGAGGAGGAGGATGAAAAGGAGGCAGATGGATAGATGG
>CBVK0102015708.1:0-10098 GCA_900067695.1 Picea abies | reverse complement strand
CATAGGAGGAGGAGGAGGAGGAGGAGGAGGAGGAGGAGTGTTGGTGGAATATTGTGTAGTTGGTGACACATGTGGAGGAGGACGAGAAGGGGGACTAGTGCATGGTGCAATTAGTGACACATGCGGAGGAGGAGGAGGAAAACGAGGAGTAGGACTAGGTGGTGGAGGGGATGTCGGTCAGTCTTGTGGAGGACCATGTGGTAGAGAATCATGCGATGGAGGATGAGGAGCATCATCCTCATAAGATGAGAAAGATGAAGTGGAATGAGAAAAATCCCTCAACCTTTGGATGAGGTTGAGGGAAATGAAAACATGATGCATGAGTGATGTCATGCCATGAGGAAGGGTCGACCATATCTCAGATAGATCTGGTACCCGTAATATATCTCTAATGTGTACAAGTGCCAATCCTTGCTTGGATATCAAAACACATATGTGATCCACCACCTTAGTTCAAACTTTCTGATCTAGCCTAGGTGGCATGTCAGGTCTATGTACTAGAGGTTTCCTAGCTACCTCATCATGTTTTGGAGGCTCATCCCCAACATATGTGTCAATATCTGTAAAATAATGGATGATAATAATCAAATAATTGAAACAAAATGTTGCAATAAATTACATGTGCATCAAATAAGACAAAAAAATGTGCAACTAGATTTATCAAAACATAACGATAATATTACCTCTATCATCTGGTGGTTCGTTTGCAGTAAATAGGACGTTTGGACATCCTCTCCAATCCATTCCTGCATACAGCCGTTGTACAAGATCGAGGACATGATTTTCCTCTCCAGTCAAAAAATCACATATCTCTCTACTGATCGGAGTACATGGCCACTCCAACTAACCCCTCTTGGGAGAAAACTGCCCCCACATACGCATACGCCCATTAGTCATAGGCCTAAGAGGGAAGCGAGGTACTTTTGTTTGAGTGACGTGAAACCTATATCAAAAACTAATGTAAAAAAATCTGATGCAAAAGAAAAGAATAACTTCCCATAGAAAACAAAGTGAAAACGATCTAATGTGAAACAAAACTAGCGCAAAAACATCTTCTACCACCTAATCAGTTGAGGCCTCTGAACTAAACTATCTTAGTACATCAATGAGAAACTAATGAGTTGTTAATTAGATGTAAAGTGTGTCAATGTCATGACAATAAGGGATAGGAACCTAACCTCCTCTGCACCAAGTGCATCTATCCACAACCGACCACCAACAACCTGGAAGTATGTAGCAAAAACAATGTCCTCACTAGCATATCTCTGCACATATGCCAATTGTCTCATTGCTGCAATGTTGGGTGGTAGATCAAGGAACTGGGGCCAAACCTCCCCCCTTCTAGACAACCTAGTGATAAAATAAATATCCTCCTTTGTGGGCTAATACCATAGATTGGGACCGACCCTTAATGCCTACTGAGCATGATCCTAGTGATGGATCAACTTTTGTAAAAACGAAGAGTTCCCCCTGAAGAATGTAGCCTCCTCATAAAACTTGAGGAGGCCAACATTCCTCAAAAGGAAACGAGTCTCTGATGCAATTGGTCGAGGTATCCTCTCCCTCTCTTTGGCCTCCCACTCATGTACAAAGTTGTACGTGTCTATGTGTTATTGTTGCTTCTGCTCCTGTGCTCGTCGTCGTCGTTTTCGATTCACATACAATTCTTTTTAAGCATATATATATATATATATATATATATATATAAACATTTTGTATTTATCGAAAATGAAATTAATTTCTATTTGCAAAAAAAATGTGGTAAAGTAACAAATGCACCTTTAAGAAATCATACACACAATTAATGGTGCGCTTTATCAGAAAACAAGCATCGTCCCTAGTGGTCTATGTTATTTAGCACATTGGTGCTACATTTGTTATTAAATGAATATATATGTTGTTTTTTCTGCGATGTTATGCATTGGTGTGGGTTGTTCATTATAATGGTGAATGCATCAGTTTGTGTTTCCTCGTCTAAAACAATGCGCACCGTTAAGGTGCATCGATGAGTTCGATGATCCATGTTCACAATTTTCATGGTGCTCCATGTTGTATGGCATGTTAGTGCTATGTTAGTAATTATTATATGTGCAGGGTAGTACGATGTGGTTCATTGGTCTGTGTTATTTCATACAACGCATCGACTTGTGGTGCCTCGTCTAAAACGATACACACCATTATGGTACACCGATAAGTTCGGTGCCCCATGTTTCTTGGAGCCCCAATGTGTATTTTTAGCAGTGCATTGTATTATATAACACACCCATCATGAGGCATTCACTTCGGTGAGAGGCACCGATGCGTTTAATTTGTTATAATGCATTGATGGATTTTTTTGCGAAGACAATGTCTATTCTAAGACAAAGGCACCAGTAATGGACAACCCCATTTCGGTACGTGGTGCTTAGTGTTTAACGATGCGTTGTGTAATTTTACGTGCACCACTAACAATGCTTCCTATAAATTCATAGGACACATCGTGTCTAGGGCGATCCAAAAGTGTGAAGTGCACCGTGCATGATTTAAAAAAATGAAAAAATGCCAAATTTAAGGCCTATTTTAAATTTTAATCTAGTGAAATTTAAAATATGGAGGTAACAAACCATCTACGTGGTCTCTACTCATCCAAGGAGGCATGGTTGGCTTGTAGAGGGAAAATGAGATTTTCAACTTTTTTCCAAAATTGGAAAATTTACGGTATTTACAGGGGCACTAAGGAAGCAACATTGTAGAGAACTGCAAACAGGGCAGTCGTAGAAGAAGGGTGAGCATTGGTGCTTGTTTGAGAGTTTGGAAGCACAAAATAAAATGCAATTATGAAATTTGGTTTGCTAATATTTTTTTTACGCTATCGCAATGTGCTTAACAGTAAGACGCATCAGTGCTATTGTACTTGAACGCACCAATATGCTCTTTTATTTTACTCTATAGCAATGCGCCATATAGTTGGATGCACTGGTGCATTCTAGTATGAGTAATGCACCGAATGGATATTTTGGTATATATTGAAAAAGTCGAGGCTATAGTATTATTAAGCACATCATTATTGTTTCATAGTGTGCCACTATTGTAGATGCATAGGGCTGTAGGGTTTTTTTAGCGCACTGTGGAAGGTTTTATGTTTTTTTAAATATTTTTTTATTATTGAATAATCAATTGTTCTAACCTGATCCGATGCATCCTTTATAAGAATATCGGTGTGCTTATTTTATCATGGAGCACAATTATGCATTATATATTTTTAAATAAAAGGTGATGTTTTAACATTTTATATTGATAACAATTATCAATGCGCTTTATTTGTTAAGCATCAGGGCATTATATTTGTGAGCGAGCCGGTGTGTTGTGATGATTGAGGCACACTAGTGTTCAAAACCTTTGTAAAAACCTCCAACCATCCACCTCCGCTATAAACAGATAAGGGATCATTTTTTTGAGGAGGTTCCATAAAAAGATTTGTTACAAGGTGTTCTCCTTGTATTGCTTTGAGTCCATAATTTAGGGAAACCCTACTTGATTTCCAAATTGAAGAGATTGTGAATGTGAGGGATGATGTTAGACCCTCCAATTTTTAGGATTTAAAGTTGGTATCCTTTGATGTCCTTAACTTTCCCTTTTGTGAGTTGCTTAACCCCAAACTCTATGTCTTCTAAAGAGAAAACTTCTTCCTCTGTAAAAAGGATTTGAATGTTGTCCATGACATCAAGGGATTCATAAATATTTTGAAGGTAGGAATTCCAATCACTTAAGGAAATCATATTTCTTTATTTAGTTTTGCGAGTTAGAATTTGCCTCTAGAATTTCTTAAGATCTATCTTAGATAGGTGTAAAATCTTCTCTTGCTTTATATTTATATAACACATTTCTTCTTCTTCTTTTAATTAGGGATTTGTACATATTTATATTTTCATATTTTAGGGACTAATTAGAAGCATCCCTAATGGTTCTTCTAACAATATTACACTCTTCATCATACTAATGGTTGATTGTTCTATTTTCCTTTTTACATAATAGCTTGATAAATAACTTATTGATGGAAGAAGAGAGGGTTGTTGTAAAATTATGATAGATATATTCAATATTCTACTTATTTGGTAGGATATTTAATTCATTCTTTAAATCCTTTAGAAAAAGATCAACTTTAATTTTTGTTGAAGATTGAGTACTTTTGGTTGTTAGAGTCCTCTTCTATTGGATTTTGTGCATGATAAAGTTTAAAGTCAGGGTTAAAAGTCTATGACCTAAGTAGGATCATGGTTGTCTAAGATGTCTAAATTTACTATTTGGTTGTAAATGAGTATATAATATATCACACTACTGCCAATCCCATGGATACAAGTCATCCGATTGGATTTAGGCCACTTCATTAGACCATAAAAAATTCTTAGATCTTGAGAACTACATAGATTCATCAACTCAGATACAAACAAATTCTCATCCAAGTCTTCAAATATTATTTTTTTATCTACCAACTAAAACAAGGTCCTCATCTAATCATAGAGGATTAGGGTTGGAATCACTGCTTAAGATAATATATTGGTTAATCGTTGTTCTGGCATTAAAGTCTCCAAGCAAGAGGATAGTGCCTTCATTTCTCACACCATAATGTCTTGTTTTAAACCATTGTAAGGACAATTTGTATTTAAACTATCTTTCTTATCAAATATAGAAATAATAAGCACAAAATAACGTATTGCTATACAATTTTTTAGCATTAGTGTAAGAAATGTCCATCCACATGTAAGAGGGTCTTTCTTGTGAAGCCTAATATGAAGGAAATTGTTCTTCTTTATGTAACAAACTATGCCTTTGATTCCTCTATGATAGGATCTCTAGCTGCATACCAATCACAAGACAAATCATTCTATATCAGGGACCTTAGATTCTTCATTCTCTCAAGTTTCAATGAGAAATATAATATCAGTTCCACTTGGGATCCAACTTAACATCGAACCTTTTCTCCATGGAAAAAGCCACAATAGTTCCAAGGGAGGATCCATAGTGTCCCAAATTCCTATTTATTATTGTCTTTTTGATCTCTATCCCTAATAACAATTTTTCTATTTCTAATTATTGCTCATTTCGCTTCCTTCTTGTCTTATTTTACCTTTTGAACTCCTTCCTTAATTCATCTTGATCTTCTAGAATGAGGTCTTCATTTATAAATATTCTTGACCTTCTTTGACTTAGAGTTTTACTTAGTATGCCATATTTGTGGTCATTAGAGCTTACCTCAACACAAATTAACCTATCTTTATGCTCAATTATTTTTCCTAGCCTCTTTGCTTCTATGAGATAAGTTCTTTCAGTTTGTAACTTATTTTGTGGTTCTTTCTTGATGAGGGTTAGCATGTCCTCTTCTTTCTCCTCTTTCAAACCAAAATTATGTGGTTTAAGGCTCTTTTGTTATGCTCATGGTCTAACTCTATAATCTTATGTATTTCCACTTTGATGGGTTTGATATCCAATTTACCTTCCAAATTATTTAGGGCCAAATTGTTATTTGTTTTTTCTTTTATCTCTTTAATATTATTTTTCATTGCAAGATTTTCCAGACTATCAACATCTCCTTATTGTGTTATTTGTTTAGTTCCTTGGCTTTTCTTTTCCATTTCTTGAAATATAGTCTCCATTGTCTGTAACTTATTGTCCAACACTATTATTTTATTGTTTATCTATTTCTAAATATTTTTTCCAAGGAAACCCTCACAGAAAACCCTCTTAGTACTTCCCCATGTTCCATGGATGGTAAACAGGGTAAATTGTTGTTCCTGATTCTAAGGCCTAACCTAGTGGGGACATCGATTAAGGCCCAACAATATAGACAATATAGTTAGTTGGGGACTTGAACCCGAGACCACTTGCATTTTAACCACGACACTCATCCACTCGATCTAAACCATTGATCAATCTATTTCTAAATCTTATCAAGCATTTCCTATAACTTTGTTTGAATTTAGCTTCTTTTTCTTCCCTATGTTTCTCTAATGATTCTATATATTCACAAAGACTATATAGGATTACTTTTCCAAATCTCTCCTTCAGAGTCTTTTGTAAATGTGGTGAATTGTTCATATTATAGTAAAGAAAAAGAGAGGAAATGAACTCTAACCAAGACTTAGAGAAGGAACTTGTGCACCTGATTAGGTTAAGCTTTGTGCTTCCTTTGAGTAATTCTAAACACCTTGAATGTTTTTGAATGCATATGCTTGAATGTTTTTGAGCTCTACTCATGATGGATCTACTTGGTGATGGATTTGCGGATTAGCCTCAGAAACACCCAGAGCATTCTTTGTCTCGGAATGGATCCACCTTAGATAATAGATCTATGTCAAAGAGATATCTCAACCTTTGTTTAGATATGGATTCGTGTTATGAACATAAATAGCATGAATATATAAGATAATATAAATAATAATAATAATAATAATAATAATTAATGAAGGGACATAATGAAAAGATGTCTCTTATCGAAAATACACCACTATTAATGAAAAGGCACTCCATCAATAGTCGTAACCTGTACAGATGCGAAAATCAATCATTGTACGGTTTGGTTTGATCGATGTACGGATTGGTCCGATCTTGATGTACGAATGACTATCAATTAATATTGCAATGGATGTACAAATTTGTATAGATTCACAATTAATTTATTTTTAATGATATGCAGTGATAATTGTATGAAATGGGTATAACACGGTGGTTGAGTGCGACTGATAAGGGTACATATGGTACAACATTCGATTAAATCCTCAATTGGTGAATGTACAGACAAATTGTATAGATGGACAACAAATTCAAATTGTAAACTGAGCGATTTCCCTTCAATTTTGTGGCTCGAATTCGCGTTTGAATGTACAACACTAAATTTGTAGCGGTATCTACAACACTACAATACGGATAAGTGTATGACATTTTTATGGTGACTACAATGGCAATTTGTACCACTTCTTTACAATTATGTGTGATTTATGTGCAATTCTTTGATTTTTTTTCTTGTGTTGACATTGTAAGTTTATGCTCCACACATTTATATGTTTCTTTACTAGACATTGATAATATGATAATATGGTCCCATGATTTTTTTCCAATGACGACTTATTCCTATGTAGTTATGATCATATTTATTAATTATTTCTTCTTGTAGCAGTGGAATATTTTTTATTTTCTATTTTTTTTTTGTTTTCCAAATTTTATTTTATTTTTTCTTTATTTCTAGTTTCTTCAAGGTTGCAATGGAACAATTATTTATTCTAACAATAATTTCTGGTTATCTTTTTTCTTCAACAAAACTTGATTTTGAAATGAAAAAAGGCCAAGGGTTGGTTTGTGGTAAAAGACCAAACAATCAAAGAAACTTTGAATATTTTTTGGTGTGGCTAGAAGCCTAGATTGTCAATGGTCAGGATAAAAAAAAAACAAGGCTCTGATACCAAATGTGGTGAACCAATTCGGTTCATACACGAAATACCCAAAATACTTGGAATATAAAGTAATCCATTTAGGATGAAATAATTGTATATTGAGTAAATGTAAGTAAATGTAAAAGATGATAATAAAGTCACTAAGAAGTCACTGGAAAACAAGTTAGAACGATTTATTGAGAGAGAAGCATTGAAGTCTTGAGATGTGAAAATACAAGTTGAAGAGAAAGGAACAAACATAGATTTAATTAATATCATGACTCAAGAAGATGACAACCCAATTGAAGTAAAGACATACTCATATGTTGGAGTACAAACAAAAGAAATTTCAAGTGTACTTGCTAATAAAATTTCAACAATTAACAATGCAACATCAATGCACGAAGAAAATGCTACAAGCATGATACGAGAAATTCATGTGACAAGAACTCCTTATCAAAATCCAACTCATAAGAGCATATTTCTTAACTAGTCAAAGTATCAATATGACTCAGGACGAAAACAATTGACTTATCTTTCGAAAAATATTGATACCAATGCAATTGAGTCTCACAATAACAACTCACCATGGAAGTGCAACGTCCAACAAATGATTGAATTAAGATGGTCAAATCCTTTTACGATTCGACAATTTTTCTGAACACTCAGAGGTTCATATCGTCTCGTATCATCAACTACGACAACATCAAGAGCAAAGAATTATGTGAAGACATTACAAGCAAGTGTAAAGACATAGAGCCTTTTCATCAAGATGCTTTGAGGACAAAGCATTTCTAAAGAGGAATGTTATGAAAATAATTAACATGAATATATACATAAGATAATATAAATAATAAATAACAATAATAAATAATAATAATAATAATAATAATAATAATAATAATTAATGAAGATGCATAATGGAAAGATGTGTCTTATTGAAAAGACATGACTATTAATGAAAGGGTACTCGATGAACAATCTCTTAAATAAGGAGTTGTCCAGGTATTCTACGAAATGACTTTTTTTGTTGGAATCCGGTGATATAAATTTACACGAATCACTATTTTTTGTTGTTTAAAATCCATTTCTAAATGTAGAAATGGATTCAACATGCTGAAAAATTATCGGGGCACTCGGATTCTACAGAAATAATCACTCAAATATACGAATCTAACAATTTCTCGTCAAATTTCAGACAAATGTCCCCGAAAAAAATCATCATTTCGTAGAACATATAGCCTACTGCCTTAAATAATATTTCAACAAAATAATTGGTAAAATATATAATCTCTAGCCTTTTCATCATTAATCTAGTTTTGAGATTGACGTGGCCCTCCACATAACTTAAAGAAAAATGTGTTTACTCCCATAACACGACACTCCTTGAACAAATTTTGGTGAATTAAAGTATTAAATAATGACACAGCCTGAAGCTTTTATTGCAATTTTGATTACCCTGCATCTATTACGAGGCTTAGTAAACTGCTAATTTTTATCTTTCCACGTAATATTTGTTACATATATGCTCTAAAATTTTGGATAAACTTATATACTAAGTTTGAAATAATGGATTAAGAAACACTGGGTTTGCTTAAATTAAAACCCCATATTTTTTGAATATGCGTGTCACAGAAAATAGAGCACTTATCTTGAGACACTACTGCCAAGCCCATGGATACAAGTTGTCTAGTTGGATTCAACCACTTCATTAAACCATTGCAAATAATTAAATCTTCAGAACTATAGAGCTTAATCAACTTGAAAACAAAAAAATTCTTAGCTAAGTCTTTAGAGCTTCTTTTGTATCTACTAACTAAAACAAACTCCTCATCTAACCATAAAAGATTAATATTAGAACCATTGCTTAAAATAATAACTTAATTAATTATTGCTATAACATTAAAATCTCCAAATAATCCCCTGGATGGGGTGCTCTCCTGACATGACAACTCCTTTTAGGATTGCCGCCACTTGGCCACCTCCTCAGCCACTTGGCATACGACCTCGTCCATGTCCCTACCTCTGTCACCTATGGCCTTTATGTTACCTTCCACCACCCTCCTTCTTGCATTTGGGAATCGACGTTCACTCGCTCGGGAGCTCTGCAACTCGTGCGCCTTCATGAAGTCGTGCAGACGCTCCTTCTTGTCGCTTCAACTCACACCCTGGCTCCCGCTTCTTCTGGACATGATGGGGTCTCTGGAACCTCATTTCCCTGTTAGCATTACTAAGCACCAATTTTCCAGAGCTCTCCCATCCCTCCATCTAGCCTTTGAGCTCTGGTGCGACCTCCTGTGGATTCTAGCCAGGCTTCGGGGTTCGCTCCTCACCATGCCATGACCCCGTGGAAAGCCAAAGCGGGGAGCAGCTTGGTACTTGGATCCTGGAAGAATATTGCCTGCCTCAGAGGCTCAAGATGAACCAACCACTCCTCATGCAATGCTCCCATAAGCTTTCCCAGTAGACCCTCCCCCGGAGGCTCTCCTGGCAGACCCGACCCTTGAAGCTATTCCAACATTCCCTCCCCTTGGTGCAGCCCAACCCCTCGATGAAGCTCTTCCCTTGGCACCCTTCCTTGTGTCCGGCCTGAACCAGATACCCTGCAACCAAACAACTTGTGAATAACCACCTTGCGACCTCTCCCCTCTCTCGAACCCCTATGACTGTAGGGTCGAGTGGTTTGATCTGT
>CBVK0102015701.1:0-15769 GCA_900067695.1 Picea abies | reverse complement strand
AGAATGGAAAGGGGGCTCCGGAATGCATCCTCAATCATAGATCTGGGCGGGTGGAATCTGGCCATACTGATCTGTTCGATACTTACCCTACTGTGCGCTCGTGCCCCGGCATAAAACTGGAATCTCTTCCTCACATCGGACGATCATTACGGACCCTGAGATTTCCCGAGGGAATCTTGTCTGTCCATCGGGACTTAACCATATGCTAGTGTCCTGACATTATGGATCAGGATTTTTCAAGGCAAGAGACCGAGTTTTTGTCAATGGAACTCCTGAATCCCCGATCCCTGACTTCCCGAAATGGGTAATCTCTCAACACGTCACCTCCTTAAATCGGACGGTCCACAACTACTCCAGGATTTCCACCTAGGAAAGTCCCGACCCCTTGTCATTAGGACTCCGGATCTCGTGATTCCCGATTTCCTGAAATGGGAGATCTCTTGACACATGGCCTCCGTTAATCGGATGGCTCCAATCTATCCCGGGGTTTTCATCATGGAAAATCCCAAACTCTTGTCAACAGGAATCCCGATTCTGTGATTCCCGATTTCTTGAAATGGGGAATCTCTTGACATGTGGCCTCCGTTAGTCGGACGACTCAGATATATTCTTGGGTTTTCATCATGGAAAATCCCGATTCACAGGGGTTTTTAACCCTCGGGTAACTCTGTATAGATCCAATGGCTATCATATTTTCCAGTCGAGATCTGACTGCTTAGATCGGTTCCTACCCATGCATTCTTCCACGACTCCTTGGATGTGGAAAAGATCCACGGTCCAGATACTCTCATGTACCTTGGAGATCTACGATCCCAAATTCCTCGTTGCCCACGAAGACATAGAAAACAAAGGGGTAAGGCATTTTAACACCTTACCTTCTCCTACCAATCCAACGGTCGGGTGTATCCACAGATTTCCCGATGGAATCTCATCCATCGGTCAACACATATCAGGGATAAGGTATTTAACCTTCCAACTTCCACTTAAATATAACGGTCACGAGTGACCACAGTTTTCCCAACGGGATCTCATCCGTCGATTCATTACTCCATCCTTATGTTGTCATCTCGGTTTTCAAGAGGATCATTCCTCCTCATGTAGGGTCACTAAGGCCTTACGCCTTCACAACCACCTTTCTGGTTCTTCATGGGATTTTCAAGGAAGGTATTTCTATGGGGAGATTTACTCGGGGTATTACCTGAGGCATGTAAGGGTGTCGTCCTACCGAGAACCAGACGTGAAGTCAGAATTTGATCAGTACTCACACAAGTAACGAATTCATGAAGACATAAATCATACATAGTCTTTCCATATAAATATACAACTACTAGTACTGATCGAAACACCATACAGTCATTCTTATAATGAAATCATTCACAGTTTCACAGCCTATGAGCATAATTATCAGAATAAACATATATATATATATATATTTCAGGATGCCAGAGGAAAAACACTTATCATAAATAACACTAGGGGTCAAGGAACTACTGAGAGGGGTGCTCATTTCCACCCAACTGTAGGCTTAGCGACTCCCAGCGGATCTACCACTAGCCACCCCCGAGCCGAGACCACGATGCTGTGAGACTGCGTCTCTATTTTCCAGTGACCAGGAGAGAAGGTTGCAGTCCTTCCTCTCTGCTATCACTCACTCTCCATATTGCTAGAGTTCTCCCCTCGCGTCTGCCCAACTCAATCGCTTATACCCCATGCCTTATCCTCAGGTGAGGTTGCATGTGAGGGTATTACCCTCGCGCTGATCAGGCCTGACGGCTCTACGGATGGGAGGTTCACCTCCCATCCCTCATTAAACCATCTACCTACCATCCTGTGAGACATTTAATTCAGGGCCAGCGAGCCGCTTTTGGTTCTCCGGGCCAATGGAGTCCAAATACGATATTAATTCTCGGTGGAAGTTAATGCCAACTTTCCAGGTGCCTTCCACCACCATCGTGGTCTCTTTTTCTGCACATCCCCTCTCAGCAGTCCTCCAATAAGTTCAAAATGTTATTCACATTCATTGACCTTTTTCTCAAGTTCCATTTACATCACATATTCACATTTACGAGTTTTCCATAGTTCTTGGTCAGTCCAGTTATATTTACAAGCTAGGGGAAACAGGGTGTTACAATTCCCTCCCCCTTAAAAGGAACATCGTCCTCGATGTTCTTATCCACTAACATGAATGGTATGTACAAAAGTAAACAAAATTGGATATGCCTGTCTCATGGCATCCTCCATTTCCCATGTAGCCTCATCTAGGCCAAAATGTTTTCACTGCACCTTGACCTGTGCAATGGTTCTGTTCCGGAGAGGGGTTTCCTTTTTGTCCAGTATGCATTGGGGTTCTAGTAGAAATTCTCCCTCTAGTTCCAGCTGGATCACAGACCAGTCAATTATATGATTAGCATCATGTACATATTTTTTCAATAATGAAACATGGAAAACATCATGTGCTTTTACTATGGGAGGAAGTGCTAGCCGATAGGCTATAGGTCCCACTCTATATAGAACCTCAAAGGGTCCACAATATTGGGGTGCCAACTTGGCACAAGCTCCCATTTGCAGGGAACTCCTTCTAGGCTTAATTCTAAGATATACATGGTCTCCCATTTTGAACTCTCTTGGAGTTCTCTTTTGATCAACATAACGTTTATGTCAGTTCTGAGCGATCCTCAGATTTTTTTTTATCTGAGTCACTTGTTGTTCCATTTCTTTCAACATGTCGGGTCCAAAAGAAATCCTATTTATAGGATTACTATAGATGACTAGAGTATTACACGGTCTACCATAGAGGACCTCAAAGGGACTCATTTTTAAGGATGTTTGGTAGTCGTTGTTGTAGGCGAATTCTACCAATGGTAGGTAGTCTTCCCATTTCTTGGGTTGATGCATTACATGCATCCTTAATTTCTTGGGTTGATGCATTACATGCATCCTTAACATATCCTCTAATATTTGATTCACTCTTTCCGTCTGTCCATCGGTTTGAGGGTGGTAGGCAGTGCTGAACAACAATTTGGTCTCCAATCCAGCCATCAGTGATTTCCAAAAATTGGAAGTAAATTATGTGTCTTTGTCAGACACTATCTCTTTCAACATATCATGCAGTCTGAACACCTCTTTCATGAATATCTCGGTGATATCTATCGCCTTGCAGGTTGATTTGATGGGGATGAAATGAGAAGACTTTCTTAGTTTATCCACCACCAACATAATGGCATCATTTTGTTTGGTTGAAGTTGGTAATCCAGTGATAAAATCCATGGAGATGGTTTCCCATTTCCATTCTGGGATGGGTAAAGGGTGTAATAGTCCTGTGGGGTGTCGATGTTCTAATTTAACCTATTGGCACTCTATGCATTGGGCCAAATATTTGGCTATGTCTTTCTTCAATCCATGCCAATGCAATTGTTTTCGGGTGGCAGTGATCATTTTCTGGTATCCTGGGTGACCGGTGTAGGGTCTTTTATGTAGTTCATCCATGATGAACCTCTTCAAGTCGTCACAATTTGGAATGTATAGTCTATCTCTATAAGTGAGCAGACCTCCTTCGGTCATCTGGTAGCCTTCATATTTTTCTCCAGAGGGTTCTTACTATAGGTACAGGGTCACGGTCTGAACGAAGGAATTTGTTTCTTGTGCATTTCTAACTCTGTTCTTGACATCCGTCTCGCAGGCACTCACCGCTGCTAGGTGAATTGTTTTCATGCTTCTGCTAAGGGCATCGACCAACCTATTTTCCTTTCCTTTGATGTGTTTGATCTCAAAATCAAATTCGCTAAGGAGGGCCATCCATCTAGCTTGTCTAGCATTGAGCTTTGGTTGGTCAAACAAATACCGTAATCCACAGTGATCTGTCATAAGTACAAATTTTCTTCCCAAGAGGTAATGCCTCCATATTTTTAAGGCATGCACTATGGCAGCTAGTTATAGATCATGAGTCACATAGTTGACCTCATGTTCGTTCAATTTTTGGGATTCATAGAAGATCACACTTCCTTCCTGCATAAGGAATCCTCCGAGCCCTTCCTTACAGGCATCTGTGCACACAAGGAAGTCAACTTCTGGGTGCATGGGTTAGTAGATGTTTCAAGGTTTGAAATCTTTCTTCACATTGCTATGTCTACCAGAATTTTGTCCCCTTCTTCTGGAGGGCAGTGATTGGACAACCAATCTTGGAGAATCCTTTTATAAATATCCTATAGTATCCCACCAATCCCATAAAGGATATGATGTCTGAGACATCCTTTGGGGTAAGCCATTCCATGATAGACCTGATCTTGTCAGGATCTACTGCTACCCCTTCCGTGGACAGAACATGTCCCAAGTAATGTATTTTCTTCTGAAAGAAGTCACATTTGTTGAATTTAGCATAGAGTTGATGCTCTCTTAGCACTTGTAGCACAAGCCTAAGATGCTCTTCATGTTCTTCTCTATTTTTAGAGTAGATTAATATGTCATCAATGAAAACTAGTACAAATTTATCTAAAAATTTACTGAGTACATTGTTCATTAAGCACATGAAAGTGGAAGGGGCATTGGTTAACCCAAATGGTACTACCACAAACTCATAATGACCATACCGTGTCCGAAAAGCAGTTTTATGGATGTCTTCACCCTTGATTCGGACTTGATGGTATCCCGACCTTAAGTCAATCTTTGAGAAAATAGACGCGCCTCCCAACTGATCAAATAGATCATCGATCCTGGGCAAGGGGTACTTGTTCTTTATGGTTACTTTATTGAGTTGTCTATAATCGATACATAGTCTAAGGGTGCCATCCTTCTTTTTCACAAATAGGACTGGTGCTCCCCACGGGGACACACTGGGTCGAATATAACCCTTATCCATCATTTCTTTCAATTGCAATTTTAGTTCAACTAACTCAGGTGTGCTCATCCGGTAGGGTGTCCTAGACACCGACACTACTCCTGGTGCGAGCTCTATCGAGAAGTCAATGTCTCTTCTCGGAGGTAGACCCGATACCTCTTCTGAAAACACGTCTTTGTATTCTCTCAGGATAGGGTGATCATCAGGGCTTGGTTTAGCACCTTCAATTGTTTTCAACACCTGTATTGAATATAGGGGACATCCCTTTCAGCAATACTTTCTCATTTGCAGGGCTGATATTTGTCTCACCGAGACCAGTTTTCATATCCCTTGGAGGGTTATCCTTTTTCCTTCTTTGCTCACACATTCTAAGGCTTTATGGTAACAGTCCAATTTGGCTTTATGGGCAGACAACCAGTCCATACCAATCAACAGATCGTATGATCCGAGGGGTAATACAATAAGGTTTTCTTGAGTGGGGAATTCACCCAACATTAACTGGCAAGCTGGTATGACCTCTACCACCTTTCTTTTGGTGACAGTGGCTAACTGTACCAACCAGGGCTTAGTTTGATTTCGTGGCTATAGCTTACACTTATCAACAGCTTTAGGGGCTATATAACTCAAATTTGAACCAGGGTCAATCAAAACAAACACCAGATGGTTGAAGATCATACCTTTTATTTCCACCACTGAAGCTTGGTGGTCAGCTTGGTTATTATCCAAGGTTGCATAAATCTGCAACACACTCCTTGCCACATCATTGACTGTGGTCGCTTCCTGAATGTTATAAACTTTTCGACTGTTCTGTTTTCGGTGTGGACAGTTTCTCAGGAGATGATCTTCCCCGCAACCCCAACATTTCAGAGGTTCTCTGTTTGGGTTATTAGTCTTTACTGGTATAGGTCCAGAAGTTTTATTTCCATCCACCAAGGGAAATTTTTGCTGGAGTACACTCCAGGCTGGAAAGTTCATTCTGGGGTTCTTCTTGTAGCTCTTAAATCCTGAGGATTTGATCCCCTTTTTCTTAAATTTCTAACCACTCTTCTGTTTCCAGTCTCCACAAGACTCTGGCCGATGTCCATATTGTTCATGACAATATGTTTCTTTTCGAATAGTGTCTTCTAAGGTCTTTGGCTCGTCGAATTTGATTCAGTTCCAGTATTCCTTGGGTAGCCCACTGATGAAGCGTTGTGCCTTCACCTTCTCTGCTTTGATGTAGGGTACATATCTCAATAAGTCAAGGAATTTGTTGACATATTCCTCTATAATGAGTTGTCCCAGTTTGAGTTCATAAAACTCTTTAGCCTTCTCGTCGAAATATCTTTCCGAAAAATACTTCTTCTGGAAGTACTTTTCAAACTATTTCCAAGACAAGTCCTCCTCGCGGACCCCTTTCATATTCTTAAGGTCTTCCCACCAGATGGAAGCTTTTCCGTTCAAGTTGAAAGTGGCCACTCGGGCCTTCAGATTCTCTGAAAAATCATGGAATCTAAAATATTTCTTCAGTCCAAGTAGCCAAGCCTCGACTTCCTCTCCCTTCTTTATCTCAGTGTCGAAGGAGGGAGGTTTGGCCTTTCTGAATTCCTGAAATTTATGACTCTTGGAACTCTTTTGCTTCTTCTGTTTTCTTTGAGAATAGGAGTTGGTACTGCTACTAGAAGAGCCTTCTGAATCGCCAACTTCCTTCTGAGTGGAATCATCCGGCACTGGTCCTTTACCTCTGGGGTGGACCTTTCTTGAGGTGCTTCTCTCAGTATGGCCACTGATACGACCATGTTTCTGCACTTTGGGTTCATGTTGCATTTGTCATTGTAGGTCGAATAAGCTCCGCAGTAATACTGCATTAATTTCAGTTTGTTTTTCTTGCTCTTTCATCATCCTTTCATTGTCGGCCTTGCATGTCTGCAATTCAACCATGAGACTCCTCACAGTCTCGGCTAGATCTGGAGGGGTTCCTATTTATCTTCTTTCATCAGATTCTTCGTCTCTGTTGTGGGAGCCCTCTCCCACCTCTTGGTGAGTCACCATACTCTGCGTCTTTAGATTCCCACAGCTGATCGTCCACTTAGGTGAAAAGACAAACGCTGATTGTTATTCAAGAATTAGATATATTTTTATAGTCTGCACATAATTTATGACTCTTTCACATGCATACATAGTCGGGTTCTCATTTCCAAATTTTCAATCCTGGACAAGAGAGTTACATTAGGGGGTCATTGTTCGTAGGAGTACTTTGAACGAAGCTTATGCGTGACTCGTGCATGAGCCCAATCAGGCCGAGTGTTGTAACCATGCTCTGATAACACTTTGTCAGATACCCACTACCTAAATCTGGTCTTCTACCAAATCAAAAGCCCTAAAAATCCATGGGGGCCTAGCGCAAGCTATCTCTTTTCTCTCTCTCTTCGTTCCCATGTAATCGTGGGTCATGACCACGGTTCAATCAAACATAGTGCCTATTTTTATTTCGCGCCTCGATGCTACATTAATGTCAAATCGTTCGACTCTGCAACTGTCGAACCCTGACAGGGCTAGCGACCGACCAATATGGACGAATCCCTATAGGGTTAGCAAATGGCCAATCGGAACAAATTCCAACAGGGATAGAGAATAGCCAATGAGAACAGACCCTGTCGCCCAGTTAAGTGGAGTACAGGTAGTGGAGGGGGAAGTGTGACACTGTATCGGACAGGATAAGAGGGGCCCCACTTCACACGTCACACTATTCCGACCCCCCCCCCCCCCAGAATGCATCCTCAGCCGCAGATCTGGGTGGGTGGACTCTGGCCATCTAGATCTGTTCGCTACTTACCCTACTGCGCGCTCATGCCCTGGCGTAAAACTGGCATCTCTTCCTCACATCGGATGGTCGTTATGGACCCTGAGATTTCCCGAAGGAATCTTGTCCGTCCATCAAGACTTAACCATATGCTAGTTTCCCGACATTATGGATCGGGATTTGTCAAGGCAAGAGCCCAAGTTTTTGTCAACAGAACTCCCGAATCCCTGATCCCCAACTTCCCGAAATGGGTAATCTCTCAACACGTCACCTCGTTAAATCGGACGGTCCACAACTGCTCTGGGATTTCCACCCAGGAATGTCCTGACCCCTTGTCACCAGGACTTCCGATCTCGTGATTCCTGATTTCCTGAAATGAGAGATCTCTTGATACGTGGCCTCCGTCAATCAGATGGCTTCGATCTATCCTGGGGTTTTCATCATGGAAAATCCCGAACTCTTGTCAACAGGAATCCCGATTCTGCGATTCCCGATTTCCCGAAATGGGGGATCTCTTGACACGTGGCCTCCATTAGTCGGATGGATCAGATCTATTCCTGGGTTTTCATCATGGAAAATCCTGATTCACAGGGGTTTTTAACCCTCGGGTAACTCCGGATAGATCCAACGGCTATCGGATTTTCCAGCCTAGATCTAACAACTCAGATCGGTTCCTACCCATGAATTCTTCCACGACTCCTTGGAAATGGAAAAGATCCACAGTTCATATACCCTCATGGACCTTGGAGATCTACGATCCCAAATTCCTCGCTGCCCACGAAGACACAGCAAACAAAGGGGTAAGGCATTTTAACACCTTACTTTCTCCCACGAATCCAACGATTGGGTGTGTCCGCAGATTTCCCGATGGAATCTCATCCATCGGTCAACACCTATCAGGGATAAGGTATTTAACTTTCCAGCTTCCTCTTACCAAATCTAACGGTCACAAGTGACCACAGTTTTCCCGACGGGATCTCATCCGTCGATTCGTTACTCCATACTTATGGTGTCATCTCGGTTTTCAAGAGGATCGTTCCTCCTCATGCAAGATCACTAAGGCCTTACACCTTCACATCCACCTTCCCTGTTCTTGATGGGATTTTCAAGGAAGGTATTTCTATGGGTAGATTTAATCAGGGTACTACCTGAGGTATGTAAGGGTGTCATCCTCCCGAGAACCAGACGTGAAGTCAGAATTCGATTAGTACGCACACAAATAATTAATTCATGAAGACATAAATCATACGTAGTCTTTCCATATAAATATACAACTACTAGTACTGATAAAAAAACCATACAGTCATTCTTATAATGAAATCATTCATAGTTTCACAGCTTATGAGCATAATTATCAGAATAAGCATATATATATATTTCAAGATGCCAGAGGAAAAACACTTATCAGAAATAACACCAGGGGTCAAGCAACTGCTGAGAGGGGTGCTCGTTTCCACCCAACCGTAGGCTTAGACACTCCCAGTAGATTTACCACTAGCCACCCCTGAGCTGAGACCATGATGTTGTGAGACTGTGTCTCTGTTTTCCAGTGACCAGGAGCAAAGGATGCAATCCTTCCTCTCTGTTATCACTCACTCTGCATATTTCCAGAGTTCTCCCTTCGCGTCTGCCCCCCCTCAATCGCTTCTACCCCATGCCTTATCCTCTGGCAAGGTTGCGTGTGGCACGATTACCCTTGCGCTGATCAGGCCTAACGGCTCTACGGATGGGAGGTTCACCTCCCATCCCTCATGAAACCATCTACCTACCAGCCTGCGAGACATTTAATTCAGGGCCAGTGAGCTACTTTTGGTTCTCCGTGCCAGTGGACTCCAAATACGGTATTAATTCTCGACAGAAGTTAACGCCACCTTTCCAGGTGGCTTCCACCACCATTGTGGTCTCTTTTTCTGCACATCCCCTCTCAGCAGTCCTGCAATAAATTCAAAATGTTATTCACATTCACTGACCTTTTCCTCAAGGTCCATTTACATCACATATTCCCATTTACAAGTTTTCCATAGTTCTTGGCCAGTCCAGTTATATTTACAAGCTAGGGGAAACATGGTGTTACATAAGGACTGTTGAGCCTTCCTAGATACCCCAGATCCTACGGCCCAGATCTTCTCATGATTTCACCACTTTTCGATTTTGTCCACCTTCACAATTTCATTGCATCACGATTTTGTCCACCTTGTGATTTCGTCACTTTGTGATTTCGCCAGTTCAGTGGTGAAGTGTTTCGACACTTTAATTCCCAGTATTTGAAATTCTAAAATGGAGTTTACTCTTCCATTATCACTGCGCTATTGATCATTCTGATCTTTTCTATCATTGTTCTTGCCATCACTGACAAGCTTACTCCCAACTGTAAACCTTCCAACAATCTCCCCCTTTGGCATTGATGGTAACCCTGAACGACTGTGCTAATCTATTTGGACCTCCAACTGTAGCATCTAATCCAGAAAACTCCTTTTCTCCCCCTTTGAAATCAATGTCAAAGAAAACACGCTCCCATTGAGTTGTTGCATTAACTTTAGGAGGTATCAGATATGAAACCAATACATGACTCCCCCTAACAGGATGGAATCTCTTACATGTGAGACGGGATAACACACAACTTCTATCTGAGATATTCAAATGGTGTCTTGGGTAGAGGTTTACTAAAAATGTCTACAATTTGTTATGTGGTTGGAATGTAATGGACCTGAATAATCTGATTGGAGACTTGCTCTCTCAGAAAATGATATTTTATGGGAATATGCTTGGTCTTGGAGTGGAATACAGGATTTTCAGACACACTGATGGCACTAGTGTTATCATAATGAATTGGGATCGGTGCAGTGTATTTTACCTCCAAGTCTGCAAGTGTTTGAATCATCCATAATACCTGAGTGAAACAGGTAGCAGCAGTAATGTACTTTGCCTCTGTGGTTGATAAAGAAATGGAACCTTGCTTTTTACTAAGCCAGGCTACTAGGGAGTCACCCAGGAAGAATGCTCCTCCACTGGTGCTTTTTCTCTCATCAACACAGTTTGCCCAATCTGCATATGAATAAGCAGTCAGCTAAAGATTTTGATTTTTGGGATACCACAGACCATAAGTCATTGTTTCTTTCAAATACCTGAATATCCTTTTGACAGCTTGCAAATGACTCTATTTAGGTGCAGCCTGATATCTTCCTACCATTCCTACAACATGCATTATGTCTGGGCGAGATGTTGTGATGTACAATAGGCTTCCTATCATTGATCGATATGATCTTTGATCAACATCAGGTGAATCATCATCCTTGCTTAATTTACATCTAGTTACCATAGGTGTACCCACAGGTTTAGAATCTTCCATTTGAAACCTTTTCAGCATTTCTCTTAGATATTTTTCTTGAGAAATGAACATCCCTTCGTGCCTCTAAGTAATGTGCAGACCAAGAAAAAATGACAGTTCTCCTATCATAGACATTTCAAATTAAGACTCCATGGCAGAAGAAAACCATTGTACCAATGAATCCTTATTACATCCAAAGATGATGTCATCTACATAGACCAGTACAATAAGAAAATTATTATCCTCTGTTTTAATAAACAGATTGTTGTCAGTTGTTCCTCTCTTGAACCCTTTGTCCTTGAGATACGTATCCAGTCTGTGATACCAGTCTCAAGGCACTTGTTTTAAACCATATAAATATTTCTTCAGCTTGCATACTAAGTCAGGGTTATCAGACAGTTTGAAACCCTCTAGTTTTTTCATATAGACTTCTTCACTTAAATCTCCATTTAGAAAGGCTGAATTGACATCCATTTGGTAGAATTTAAACCTTTTATGACAAGCATATATAAGAAACATTTTGATAGCTTCTAATATTTCTACGGGCACAAATGTTTCATCAAAATACAGTCCTTCTATCTGAGCATAGCCTTTACAGACTAACCTTTCTTTGTTCCTGATAAATTGTCCTTGCTCATTCAACTTATTCTTAAAGATCCATTTGGAGCCAATGACATTTTTACCTTCAGGTCTTTGAACCATCTCCCACGTACTGTTTTTCTCAATCTGATCAAGTTCTTCATTCATTTCTTTAACCCAATGGTCATCTTTGTTGGCTTCATTAAAATTCTCGGGTTCCATCATGGATATGAAGGCTATATGAGATTGTTCGGTGTTTTTGTTTATCTTTCTCCTAGTTTGTACACCTTTGTATTTTTCTCCAATTATCTGACTTGCAGGATGATTCTTTTGAATGATTCTGGAGGAAGAATTTGTAGTTGACTGCTGATTTGAGTCTGTCTGAGTGTGTGAATCTTCATCTAATTCAGAGTCTTCGTTTTCTGATTCTTGGACCTGTTCATATTCATCTTTAGCTGTGTCTTCTGTAGAAGACTCATTACTATACACCTCTCTTGCTGGGATTCCTTCATGAATTTTTACATCAATACAGTCAACCATTTTATGCAGCCTCTTATTATAGCATCTATATCCTTTATTGTTTGTAGCATACCCTAAGAAGATACATTCATCATCCTTGTCATCATATTTGCCAAGGTTCTCATCATTATTCTTTATGTAGCATTTACTCCCAAAGACTCTGAAGTGTTTGATTGAGGTAGGTCTTCCAAACCATAATTCATAAGGTGTATTGTCACTTTGTGGTATGAGGTGGGCTTTGTTAAGCACATGGAATTCTGTGTATATCGCTTCTACCTAGTAGGTTTGACCAATGTTCTTCTCATTCATCATAGACCTGGCCATTTCCTGCACTGTTCTGTTTTGCCTCTCAACAACTCCATTTTGTTATGGAGCTGTTGGGATTGTGTATTCTCTCTTGATCCCATGTTCATCGCAGAATTCCTTGAAGTCTCTTGACATAAACTCTTCTCCCTAATCTGATCTTACTGCCTTTAACCTCTTTCCTGTTTGAGTCTATATTAAATCCTTAAATATTTTAAACTTCTCAAATGCTTCAAATTTTTCTTTGAGAAAGGCAACCCAAGTAAGTCTAGAGTAATCATCGATAATCAACATGAAGTAGTTTTCTTTCCCTGTGCCTTCCTGTCTTGATGGTCCACATAAATCCATATGAACTAGTTGGAGTGGTTTCTTTGTTGAAGTAAAGATCTTGGACTTAAACTGTGTCCTGTTTTGCTTCCCTACTTGGCAGGGTTTACACATTGAATCTTGGGGCTTTGATATTCTCGGAAGATCTTTTACTACCTCAAGGTTTTTGAGTTTGATTAAGTGGTCAAAGTTTAGATGTCCAAGTCTCCTTTGCCATAACCAGCTTTCATCATGTTTTCTTAGATGACATTATTCTCTATTTTCTTTCAGCACATATACATTATTTTATGTCCTTATGCCTTTGGCCACCACTTGTCCTGAGTTTACAAACTTTATCTTGCAGTCCTTGGACGTGAACAACACTTCGCATCCTCTGTCACACATTTGACTTACACTGAGCAAATTATGTTTCAGCCCATCCACAAGTAGAACATCTTGGGCTTTTCCTTTTCCATTACTTAAGATCACCATCCTTTTCCCTTTATTTTCCCTGGAGCATCATTTCCAAAGGTTACGTTTCCTGATTTTATTTCACTTAGAGATAGAAACTTGCCTTTGTCTCCCATCATGTGTTTGGAGCATCCACTATCTATATACCAAGGGTTCATTTTTCTTTGAGCAGACAACACTAAACCACACTTGTCACTTTCCTTCTTCTTCCAAAACTTGACATTTTCAGCAGGAGATTTCGAATCTGGTTCATATTCCCTTAAATGGCAATCAATATATTTGTGTCCATAGTTATGAAAGATGTAGCATTCAATCCCATTGTTCAACAGGTCAAACTTATTGGTGCAGTGTTGTCTACTCATTGACTGTTGATTATTTCTTAACCTCTTTAGTTGCATGTCCCTGGACATAATTTGGCAATTGGAAATCAATGAAGGTTTGTTACTTGGCTGCATAATTCTTTTTTGTGGCAAGTATTTATTCCTTTGAAATCTTAATTGCTCATGTCTAAGTCTTAAGGAACAATTTATAGCTTTGTGACCAAAGTTAGCACAGTAGAAACAATAGCCATAGAAAAATTCTTTGTACCTGGAAAATGGTTGTCTTCTTTGATAAAATCGATTTCTTCTAGGCTGATGATGTCGCTCAGCAGTGAGCACATTACTTATTTGTTCTACAGATTCAGATCTAGCATCTTTTACCTTACTCGAACTGGGCAGTTGATTATCTTCCTTTGTTTCTGCAGGATTGTTATTGTCATTGGTTGTACTTTTGACAAACTTGATGGGTTCTTCATTTCCTGGCTTACCACTGCTTGATCCCTCTTCATACCCCAAGCCAGTTTTCAGCTTTGGATTCCTTTACTGATTTAGAATGGTGGCCAATCCTTCTGAGGCTTTGATACTTGACAGATTCTGATTATACAAGGCTTGAAACTTCTGCATTTCTTTCCTCATTTTCACTACTTCTTGTTCTATTGCTTCACATCTTGCCTTCTTTTTTGATAGTTGATATTTCAGAATCTCTTCGATTTTATTTGCCTCTTCCAATTCTACTTTTAGTAGGACAAGGTCTTCATCAGGTTCTTTACTATCTTTCTCAAACTGTATCAACAATTGTCTTTGTTTTCTGTTCTTGATTCCTAGTCTATCAATCTCTTCCAGTGCATTGATCAGTTCTCCTTCCATGTCAACCAGAACTTTTTCTTCATCACTCCCCGTGCTTTAATTATCGTAATCCTCTTTGTCCATAAGTGTGAAGTCATTTAGTTTATATTCAATAGAGGAGTCATTTTCTTCATCATCTGAAGGATCATCATCATTGTTTACGCACAAAATTTTCTTCTTAAAGTTTTTCTCTTTAAAGAAATTTTTCTGTTTGTACTTCTCCTCATCATCACATGTATGATCCTTTCCTTTGTGGGGACATTTATTTGCAAAATGACCTATCCTACCACAATTGAAACATTTGAAAGGCAGTTTACCTTTGTATTTGCCTGATCCCTTCTTCAGTCTCTTCACAAATTTTTCTTCAATTTCATTGGGCTTGGAATCCTCGTTCTTGTCTGCTTTAAATGATGCTTCTCTCGAGGTAGGTTTATCTTTAACTATTCTCATTTCATATGCAGTCAATGTTCCTAGCAGTTGATCAAACTCCAAGGTTTTTAGATAATTAAGTTCTTCTATAGTAGCGACCTTCGGGTTGAACCTATCTGGGAGAGATCTCAAGATTTTCTGAACTAAAGGAGGCTCATCAATTGTTTCACCAAGTGCCTTCATTGCATTTACCATTTCTTCTACTCTCAGAAAGTATTTTCCAACAGTTTCTTCTTCCTTCATCTTCAACTATTCAAACTGTATTCTGTAGGTTTGAAGCTTACCTTCTCATTACCCTCATAGCTGCTAATGAGTTTGTCCCACATTTCTTTGGCAGTTCCTAGGTGCATAACTTTTACGAATTCTGCTTCTGCAAGCCCACTCAAGATAGCAATCATAGCCTTAGCGTTGAAGCTACTTGTAGTGGCTAGTAAGAAAAATATCAACAAGCCTAGTAAAAATCCTTACAATTACGCATAACATTTCTAACATAGAATTTTGAATTTCTGAGTGCGTAAATAATTCATTAACTTCAAATAAGCATATAAATTTCAGCATAATTTAACATTTAACATTTGACTACAACATAAAATTAACTTATCCAATTCACAAACAATTTGCCTGGTTCTGATGCTAATTTGCCTTGCTGCCTTGATGTTGCCTTCCTGCTGCCTGATGCACTGACCAACACTGCCCAAACCTACTATCCTCTCTGCCAACTAGGACAACTACCTAGCTCTAGGATATCATATGGATATCCTGGCCCCCCGTGCCCGAAACCTCCAGCAAATCGATGCCTGTACTGATCCAATCCAACTACCGAACTCAACTCCCCTCTCTGCAATCCAAGAGAAACACCAAAACAAATAATCTCGTAGAATGATCCCCCTTCGTAAACCTCCTTCCCCTCCATATCCTTCCTTCACTGCCTCTTTCATTTACTCCCTTATCCACCCATTTATTACCTTATCCCCTCATAATTAATATCTTACCCCTTTTAATTGATATCTTATCCCTTTCTATGTACGTAACTTTTTTTTTTAATTTAAACA
>CBVK0102015699.1:0-30611 GCA_900067695.1 Picea abies | reverse complement strand
CATGATCCATGATATATACATAATATATGATAGTGGGGTTTTTAGCTTTATGCTTTCTCGGTAAAATATATATGTTATGTGTGATTGATATTTCTTCTTGATATTTCAATGGGCAATTGTGTTTTAAATTCTGCAAGAATATTTGTAGAAGCGATTTTTTATTTAACATTGGCATATAATTGTTATATCAGGAGAATCCAGGCAATACATAATTTGTATTAAAAGTTCTACAGTTAGCTCTGAATTCCCAATAAAAGATCGGGTTGACTTGAAATTTTGTAACATTTGTGGCATTGATGATAATTCACTACAATATTGTCCAATAGTACTTGATAAGATCATGACCAAAAAGAATGTAAATATCCTACATGTAGTCTCCAAAGAAGAAGTGTTAAATTTAAAGAACTTACATATCGTTACTAGATCAGGAGTAGGACGGGATATTAATTGTTGGGTTTTTCTGGGTTGACTCGGGTTCTACTTTAGGTTTCCAACAAAACCATGCAAACCATCAGCCCTTATGGAGACCACAAGGAAACACTATGCACATAGTGCACAATGAAATATCACCTGAGATGGATTATGGGTGATTGCAGGACCCAGATGTCTGTAATAATGGAAGGGATGTTTCTTTGGGGATGCTAGACATTGCTTCTACCTCAACACACATCATATATAATATTATAACACATCATTAAATCCATATCTATCATTTTGTAATTAGATTAATTCATTATGCTTCATTCTATAGTAAATATCTATCACATGTTGCATTTTACTACTAATAGATTTATCCATTCAACATAGTTAAATAACTACAATAAATATGAAAAACACTCCACACAGAGAGACAAATTTTTACCGTGGTTCACCCCCCATGGGGTACATCCAAAAAGATATGTCATTCATTTCTCTTTTATTATTCTTCATCAAAAGTAATAGTGTTGCACACATTTCATTTGAGTATAAGTGAGAATAGTGAGGCTGACAAGGTCATACCAAGCTCCACAACTTATGACCTTACCCTCAGTCACTGTTGGTGCAATTATTTGCATAATATATTACCAAACATAAATTATCAACCAGGATTCGTAATCAAAAGAGTTGATTCATTATATCTGTCGATAACAGATAGGTTCCTATGTTTGATGAGTATAACTCAATGAAGAAAACCATATAAAAAACAATAATCTATTTTCACACTTCAAAGATAACACTCTTCACACAATTCATAAATTAGAAAGAAAAACTTGCAATCATGCACTCAAAAGATTTTTCTTAGATAATTCCTTTCCCATTTACAAGCTCATGAAGTGGAAAGATCGACTTTGACTTAATTATCTGTAGCTACTACTCTTAACAACAACTAACACTGTGTTTTAGAATATCCAAATGCTTCACACAACTTCAAACTTAGAAGAGAAAACTGATAATAAAACCTCTCAAGAAAAAGGTTAAGAAAAAGGTTATTTCTTAGGTGACAAATCTGTTCATTAGAGGCTCATGAAATGAAGAGATGAACTCAGATATTGTTTCCTGTAATAATAAAAAATAGTGATAAACTTTTTGCACACAACATTTAAAAGGCAATCACTCATAACTTAATCAATTTTGGAAGAACATCTTTGTTCCTACACAGGAAACATTAGGTGTATTAAGATTCTCCATTTAATAGTCCATGTAGGGTGAATGATGGGATCTTAATTGTTCCTGTATTAACACACTTGAAATTTCAAAGTAAATTATGAAAGTCTCTATAAAGAACACAGTTTCAGGAATGCAAAATTTTATAAATCTCTACAACTATCTCAACACAAATTTCTATTTATGAAACTAAGTAAAATTACTAAAGATCTGGTGCACCATACTTATCAAACTTACACTAATACAATCCCATTCACAATTTACTCATAATATATAACAATTATACAGATCCAACACAATAGGTACACTTTATGAATTCATATTTTAACTCAAAAAAAAATTCAAAATAATAGGTACAGGACACACACAAATGAGTATTGGAATAAAACAAACATGTACAGGAATAAAATGCTGAGCTATATTTTACATTAAGCTTATCATATAAAAATGGTGGGCCCTTGTCGATTCCAACATGGAAGCTCTAAGAAGATAACAAACTAAAGCGTTCTAATCATACTCAGAAATTGGATAACAGATCATTTGTATTTCTTCAAATGGTAAATTGAATCAGAATCCCATCATCTCGTACATAAAAAGAATATGCATCATCTGGTTCTTACGACTTTCTTCATTACATTCATCATTCATGTGCTCTATCACCTATACAACCTCCCTTATAAACAAGGTAAGTCGTTACTATCAAGAGCTAAGGATAATTATGAAACAGTTTTAAAATATTACAATTGGAAATACATATCGAATCTTTAGGAATGGACTTCATCCTCATGACATGAAGTGCATGAGTGATGAAGTCTATCCTCATCTCAAAACCAATTTGGAGAATTCAATCCAATTGATTTATTGGAAACAACAAAGTCATCCAATAAACGATTTCTGGAAATACCAATTGGTACCAGAATATGCACAGTTGTTTGGTACCGGAATACACATAGTCATTTGGTACCGGAATAGGCGCAGTTTTTTGGTACCGGAATAGCACAAGCTGGTACTAGAATAGCACAGGGAAGTACCGGATCAATATTATGCAGTTCTGTTAGTACCAGATCAATGTTTTGCAGTTTTGTTGGTACCATATCAATGCTTATTAAGATCAAATGATTAGGATCATGAAAAATCAACCATTTTAATCAAATTAACTCAAGAAAATTAAACAAAATATGCCTTAATCATATGTTACCTCTCTATGCACATGAATAAGGTCATTAATTGTATTTATGGAGGCAACAGTCAAGTTTATATTCATAACATAGGTAAAATAGGTTCAGATAGGGGGTAATAGAGGGTATTAGAAGTGTCAAAATGGAGACTCAACATTCACCCATGCTTAAGTCATTGCATATCCTCATGCAACAATGATCTTCAAAATTCAAAAATTGATGATACTTTTCACTCGATCAAGCATTCCCTGAAGTTTCACCTTTCTTCAGCTCCTTAAGTTCCTGTCATACATATAAACTTCCTAGCCTATGCTTCACATTCTTACCCATGGAAAAAGTAGTTATGATAAAAAATTGGAGTAATGAGTAATAGATTATATATGTTAGTGTCGTTAAGCCTTATCCAATCTGTTGTTGATCATAGTTAAGAGAAAGGGATCGATGTGACTCTAATATGATTATAGGATATTGGCCAAGAGTTTTCATGATGAATTTGACTAATAGGCCCCCCTGGCTAGATTACCTTTAAAACAAAAGTGATATAAGCATAGTTTAGATATCATTTGAAGAGAGGAACACATAAAGGAATACATCCCAATATGATTAACTCATTTCAGATCCAAGTTTCTAGAGATGAAGCTCTTCTTGCTTAGGTAAGGTGAATTACACATACTGAGGGTCCCACTTCTTGTGTAAACCTATTTTTTAAATATAGAAATCTAAAGTGGATGCTTGAAGGTTCTTAAGAACATCATCCAAGAGATATAAAGTTCATCTACTAGCCTCGATTTGATAGTGATTGCTTCAGAATGAGACCTAAGGGTTTTTGTTCAGTTTTAAGTGTGCCACTTTATGTTTTTCAACTCCCTTTACTTGGCATAGCCCCGCTGCCAGCAGGCCTATTCAATACCTCGGCGGGTTTACCTTAGTGCCATACAAGAATGGCCCCACTGCCAGCAGGCCTGTTCAGTACCCTGACGGGTTTACTTGTACTTCCTGATACTTCCTTTTTATTATATTACTCAAAAGATTTAGAATAATGTATACTGTTCATTAACAATTTTAGAGTATAAGGAAGGAAGGTGGTACGAGAGTGTTTTAGATTTATTAGGCACATAATTAATTGTTTGCAATTATCCCAAGGGTGACATCATCCACATTCAACTTAAATCTCAGCTATTTAATGTATAATGGAACATCTCGAAAAATGACTAAGAGGTCCCTCTAGTTAATCCTATTAGGGTTCTCATGAAAGTTCGTTGCAGTTTTGGAAGGGCGTTCCACCACATGAGGTTTTCATCAATACCTCTCAAGAGAATCTTGTAAATATAAACTTGGATAAGAACTTGTTGAATCAACTAGGTTAGTATTATACATAATTGTGTTACCACTTTTCAATGGATATTTCAATTAGCAATCACTTCCTCAAAATAATGAGGTAATAATACAAGTGCACCCATTATCATATAGAGATAAATGTGAAAAATATCTTCCTAAAGGGAGAGGAAGGATGATTCATTTAGGGTTGAGTGTAGAAATGTAGGAGGAAGATGCACATGAGAGTAAAAATAATTCAACACAAGACTTAAATGATCCTTGATAGAAAGAACATGAAGAGATTAGCCCATACCTCTAATTACCTAAAGTGAAAACAATGTTAAGCACATGACAAATATCATATCACTTTGGCATGAGTACCAGATAAGTAATGGAGTAGGTTTCTGCAGTACCAGAATAGATAATATTGGAACAAAGTGACATGATGGATGATTTTTTCTCATTCATGGTGACAACCACTTCACAAAGGAATTCAATGATAATATACGAGGAGATGTATACAAGAGATTGCAAAATTTCATGGTAGGGAGCATGCAATAATTGAGAGTAACCATATGTTTACTGCATAATTAGTCTAATTCCTTAGTAAAACAAAAAAAATGTTGAGTTTATATGTCCTATTGCTTGAATCATTTAAATCAAGCAACAAAACTTGAATATATGATTAGAGCTACCAACACCTTATTACCAGTATCAGATCACCTGAGTACCAGATGGACGTAGGGTTGTGCTTCAGTATTGGAATAACGCAGATTTTTGGTTTAGTATCAGAATAACGCAGACCTCCTCCTTTGGTACCAGATGAGCACATAGGGGACTATCAGTATTGGATGAGCATAGTACCGGATGAGCACATGAATGTTGTTCAGTACCGGATGAATGCAAACTTTCTCCTTTGGTACCAGATGAGCACAGAGATGACCATTAGTATTGGAATAACACAGATTTGTGATTCAGTACTGGAATAGCGTAGACCTCCTCCCATAGTACCGGATGAACGCAGATTTTTTCCCACAGTACCAGATGAATGCAGAGGAAAACATTGTTTGCAGTACCAGATAAATGCAATTCTGCAGTACTAGAATAGAATGGTAGCAGAATTCTGGAAATGACTATCAAATCCCAACACTAAACATGTTGATTTGGCCTTGCCGATGGAAGTTGTAAAATAATATGAAGGTTTCAAAAACCACTCCCCCATGCCTAAGGTTTTGCATGGCCTCATGAAAACAATGTGAGATGCTTAAAAAGGATGCTCAAAGGGTTGCAAACATCTACTAAAAACAAACCAATAGAACTAATTAAAACTAGATTTTTATTCATGCTTAAAAACATAAAATTTAGGGAAAATGTCAAAAGTTGAATTATTAGCTATGAATAAAATAGTTTGGAATTAATACTCAGTTTCAACTGTTATTAAAAAGACCACTTAATTAATCATCCTTGTGAAATAGTGGTCTTAAAATAGATAGGTAATGATAAATCACGAATGCATCATTTTTAACAACTGAAGGAAAAAGAAGAATTTTGAAGAAAGAGGTCATGAAGCACTCCCTTAAGTGTTATCCTCCATTGACAAGGATGTCTTCTCCGCTTTTGAAATTCTTCCAGTATTGTGTGTGCATTGGTAAAAAAAAATATCTTAAACTGATTTCTTTATTAACTTTTGACATTCCCATTTATGAAAAGTATGAAAGATAGGTTGCATTGTACTTATGTGCAACATTTATTTATTTATTTACCTATCCTACTCTAATTGAACAAAATAAAATGTCCTTCAAGTATAGGAATACTTCCAGTGAAGCCATGTGCATAAAATGGTTAGAAATATATCCATACTCGGGTTTAAAAGATAATTTTTAATGCATACCAGATTATGAAGGACCAGCCATTTTGATGATGAGATCAAGAAATAATTAAAAATAAAAGAGTGGTGTGACCTAATAAATAATTGAAACCATATTTCAATAGGATCACTATATTCTTGTTTCTCTTCTTTGTTTAGGTCACACTGAATGTCCTCCTCTCCCATGTTATGCAGATTATCCTCTTCAAGATGATTGGTCTTTGGAGTACATACAGGATCTACTGAGAGGCATGCTGAGAACTCCCCAATATCAGGTTCCAATGGTTTCTCTCCATTGAATTCTATACATGATTCTTTATTCTCCTCAACAAACTGACACGAGGAATCTGATGAGACTTCTAAATCTTCCTGTGGAGGGACAACTAAATTCTTGACTGCCGTGAAGATATGCTCTTCCTGAGAGGAAGATATCCCAGCTGCTGCTAGAATGCGAGAAATTTCTTGGAGGAACATTCTTCAAGCTCTTGATCATCCTTGAATAACTCTAGTTGGTTGATGATCCCTGTCTCACAACAAAAAATAGTACTCAAGGGTTCTTACAGCACCCCAAAAATGATTTATCATCAAAGATCTGAATTTTAAAAATATTTGCAAAAATAAAACACACCAAACTTGAACTCCTTGCATTACTAGTACCTTGATTTCACCAGGTTATTTGTTCACACAAGTTAGCTCATCATAAATAAAACTAAATTTTCATAAATAAAAACACACTTGCATCAAAAAGAAGAGAGGACAACCTAACTTTGGAGCAATGCCATCAAAGTGGATGTGTGGGCTCTTCCCTCATGTCTTCCCATCTTCTCGCTATCCTTAGGTCATCCAAAAAACCAATCCAAAAACATTAAAGAAATCTGATTCACATACTACCTATTACTGTTTACAACTCCCCAACAACAACGCCAAAATGTTGGTGCAATTATTTGCATAATATATTACCAAACATAAATTATCAACCAGGATTCGTAATCAAAAGAGTTGATGCACTATATGTGTCAATAACAGATAGGTTCCTATGTCTGATGAGTATAGTTCAATCAAGAAAACCATATAAAAACCACTACTCTGTTTTCACACTTCAAAGATAACACTCTTCACACAATTCATAAATTAGAAAGAAAAACTTGCAATCATGCACTCAAAATATTTTACTCAGATAATGCCTTGCCCATTTACAATCTCATGAAGTGGAAAGATGTACTTTGACTTAATTATCTGTAGCTACTACTCTTAACAACAACTAGCACTCTGTTTTAGAATATCCAAATTCTTCACACAACTTCAAACTTAGAAGACAAAACTGATAATAAAACCTCTCAAGCAAACAATTAAGCAAAAGGTTCTTTCTTAGGTGACAAATCTGTTCATTAAAGGATCATGAAATGAAGAGATGAAATTAGATATTGTTTCCTGTAATAATAAAAGAACAGTGATAAACTTTCTGCACATAGCATTTAAAAGGCAATCACTCATAACTTAGTCAATTCTGGAAGAACATCTTTGTTCCTACACAGGAAACATTAGGTGTATTAAGATTCTCCATTTGATAGCCATGTAGGGTGAATGATGGGATCTTAATTGTTCCTGTATTAACACACTTTAAATTTCAAAGTAAATTATGAAAGTCTCTATAAAGAACACAGTTTCAGGAATGCAAAATTTTATAAATCTCTACAACTATCTCAACACAAATTACGGTTTATGAAACTAAGTAAAATTACTAAAGATCTGGTGCACCATACTTATCAAACTTACACTAATATAATCCCATTCACAATTTTCTCAAAACATATAACAATTATATATATCCAACACAATAGGTACACTTTATGAATTCATATTTTAACTCAAACAAGAAATCAAAATAATAGGTACAAGACACACACAAATGAGTATCGGAATAAAGCAAACATGTACAGGAATAAAAAATGAGCTATATTTTACATTAATCTTACCATATCAAAACGGTGGACCCTTCCCAATTCCAACATGGAATCTCTAAGAAGATAACAGACTAAAGCATTCTAATCATACTCAGAAATTGGATAACAAATCGTTTGTATTTCTTCAAATGGTAAATAGAATCAACAGCCCATCATCTCGTACATCAAAAGAAAGTGCATCATCTGGTTCTTATGACATGCTTCATTACATTCATCATTCATGTGCTCTATCACCTATACAACCTCCCTTATAAAGAAGGTAAGTCGTTACTATCAAGAGATAAGGATAATTATGAAACAGTTTTAAAATATTACAATTGGAAATACATATCGAATCTTTAGGAATGGAATTCATCCTCATGACACAAAGTGCATGAGTGATGAAGTCTATCCTGATCTCAAAACCAATTTGGAGAATTCGATCCAGTTGATTTCTTGGAAACAACAAACTCGTCCAACAAATAATTTCTGGAAATAGCAATTGGTACCGGAATACACATAGTCGTTTGGTACTGGAATACACACAGTCGTTTGGTATTGGAATAGCACAGTCACACTGGTATCAGAATAGCACAGGCTGGTACCAGAATAGCATAGGGCAGTACTGGATTAATATTATGTAGTTTTGTTGGTACCGGATCAATGTTATGTGGTTTTGTTGGTACCATATCAATTCTTATTAAGATCAAATGATTAGGATCATGCAAAATCAACCATTTTAATCGAATTAACTCAAGAAAATTAAACAAAATATTCCTTAATCATACGTTACCTCTCTATGCACATGAACAAGGTCATTAATTGTATTTATGGAGGCAACAATCAAGTTTATACTCATAACATAGGTAACATAGGTTCATATAGGGGGTAATAGAGGGTATTAGAAGTGTCAAAATGGAGACTTAACAGTTACAATGCATATTTCTCTCTCCACTACCCGAACTAGATCTCCTCGGATATTACAATAAATATTTATACTACAAAAATGGGTTAAAACCCATTACAACCATGACCAAAATACTAACCCATTAACCCTAGGTGATTTAGGTTTGTCCACTTTCTAACTTCTTGTGCGTGGTTGATCAATTTCCTTCTTCCTTCCTTTGACTTTCCTACTTCCTCAAGTTTCTTTTCCCTGTTTCTCGATGCGCGCTCCTTTTATGGTCCATTTTATGATTGTCATAATTGTTAGCAACCTGGAAATTATGCAAGGGATTGTCCACTTCCACCAGCGACATGCATGTATTTTCATGCAACAGATCATGATAGAAAACATTTTCCTACACTTCTGAAATGGATACATCAAAAGAGGAATCAGAAAAATTGGAATGTTCAATGGATTGTTGCAGAAACTAGAGAAGATGATGGGAAGAATATCAATATAGTGACTTGAGGACGAACCAAAATAGGAGCAGATGCATCAAAGAAGAATGAGGACCAACACGAGTGGATCAGAAAGAATACAACACATCAACAAAATTTTGATGCGTGCAAGGAAAAAGAGACATTCAAGGAGGCCAGACAAGAAATTTTAAAGGAGAATATTGCTTCTATTTCAATTACAAATCTAGGATATGATGTATGAGTATATGATATGCCTCATCTATTTGATCAGACCAGCAGAGATTAGTCTTCAAAAAAGGTAATTAATCTAAAAAACTTTCAAGTTTGTTTGGAAACATGTGTGGCCATTATCTCTTTAAATATGTGTGGTAAGTAATCTAAGAAACTTTCCATTGAAAAAAATTGTCTTCAATAGTTGCCACAATCCAAAAATTAATATCTAGTCCTGAGCCTGATCTAGTAACAATATGCAAGCTCTTTGAATTTAATACTTCTTCTTTGGATACTGTGTGTAGGAGGTTTAGATTCTTTTTGGTCATGATGTTATCCATTACTATTGGACAATATTCTAGTGAATGATCGCCAATGCCACAAATGTTACAAAATTTCAAGTCTACCCACTCGTTTATTGGGAAGTTGGGGCTAATGTGGTCACATTTCCAGCAATTGTAACAATAGGTTTGACCTCGACCTCAAACTTGGAATCCAACTCGACCATGGCCTCCTCAACCATGACCTCGACCATAGTAATTATTTCTTCTCCCGTAGTCATTATTTTGATCCATTTATTTGGTGTGATAGACTTTGTTTATATGTCTATTTCATGCATTTAGTCGGCACTCTAATGTTCTATGAATACGCATTTCACAAATATGGCACCACTTGGTATTTTTCAAGTTGTGTGGAAAATCTTATACAATATGGTCAGTCAGAGTTTCACATATGTTAGAATATGTTTCTTCTTTTACTTTTTGTGCATCCGCTGCTCCTAGTACTTGATCATTGAGACTGCAAGTATCTTTGGTGTGATCATCTTTGCAGCATGTGGTACACCACACCTCACTTCTTATTAAGGTTATATTTTTTATGTTCTATTGTAGATGTTCTATTTTTTCTTCTATCCTTTCTATCGATGAGGAAGTCAATGGGACACGATCGTCTGACTCAACAAGTTGCACTTTTTGTAATTCATATTCACATGAGCCCATCTTGTAGATTCATAATGGATTTTTGATCCATTGTAGCAATCTGGCTATGTACCATTGTACTAGTAGAATTTGATCGATTGTTGATGGGATTTGAATAAGTATATATTTGAATCTTTTGTCGTATTCAATGACTGAATCACTTGTTCGTTTCTTTATTTCTTTCATTTTTTGTGCCACCAAGTGAGTAACATCTTGGACCTTGAAAAATGATAAAATTTTCTCTTTATTTCTGATTTTGACTAGTCCTGATTTTCTGTGAAATTTATCAACCATGTTAGAGCACGGTGTTGGAAAGTAGCACCAAATTGTGTCATTTTCTTATCTTCATATGTGATGTTTACTACATCCAAGACTTTTTCTCATACAAAACAATGTCTTATTGGATCCTCGTCTCCTTCATAAAGGGGAATATTATTGAGTCCCATGGATGCTTTTTTAAGAACACTATATTTTTGTGATCCTCAACTTATCACACTTTTCGACTGGGATTTTAGATTATTAGTTGGTTGTTGTTCTTTAGACTGATATGTCGGTTGGTCTTCTAACAGATGGTATGTTAAAATTAATTGTCTCTTGTTTGCGCTATGAGTTACTGTTAGGGTCCTAACTCGCACATAGGTAGAGAAATATATTCAGATGTAATAAAGGTCAATATTAATAAGGAATTTCAATAAAATAGAATAAGGAGGATGTAAGAAGACCTAATAGAAGCTTCCGCTTCTAAAAGGATCTTCCTCTAGATGCTTCTCTTGATAGACATATTTAGTATAAATAAGGGTCCAGGGTATGAAAACCCTAGCATGGAGATTATTGTAACAGAGTGTTGCTTGACTGGAGGTTGCCCCCTTGAAGAGGCCCATGAACATTGCTTTCTGAATCAAAGTGCTATTTCTTTTGTTGTTCTTATATCATTTTTGTGTTATTGTGGAGATTATGCTAGTTATATTACTATTATTCTACCATTTCCGCCATTTATTTATGTTTTGCATACTTTTTATATCTAGTATATTACAAGTGGTATCAGAGCACTTTCCTTGGCAGAAATTGTGGGAATTTTTTTTTTAGGGTAGAGACATATTCTAGCGTCTTTAAGTCATAGAGATCTATTGTTATGCGCATAAACCCGTGGTTGAGGGATTCATACATGTAGGAAATACAAGTGGTTCTTAAGTGCACATCTGTTGGCCACCCTTGTAACCTCTGTTGGTACCCCTTCAAGTGGTAGCGCATCAGACAACACCTATGTATGGATTGGCCTAGATTTCTTGAAGCCCTCTTTAGATGAACTGATCGGTCACCTGACTAATATAGTGCCACCGAGAACAACACTCGGGAAGATACTCTCTAGTACCTGGGTAGTTGGGTAGTACGGATAAGGGTACGGTCTATCCTCCTTAGTTAGTGCCCTAAGATATTGGGCTGAGTACTACTGTTGGACCTCGCACGTATATTAGAGAGCTATAGCATAGGGAAAACCCTTGTCTGTAGAACCCTTGAATACCTAACCCTTGGGGGACAGAAACATAAACAAATTAAAATAGACACGATCTATTACCGCACAACTGTGTTTGAGTTGCCAAGTAAATACACATTTCTTTATGGTTAAGCATTTGGGTATTTCATCACTGCAGTATTCTTTAGATCAGAGTATAACTCTGTGGGTGTAAAAAAATAAAAAAAGTATGGAAATTGTTTCACCATTATTTGAGACCTATTTCATTGGATTCATATCTTTGCCCTTATCACATTCATCCATATCATTTTTTGGAAAAAATTTTGACCTTGCCCACCCCTTTTCAGTTCACCCATCCTCATGGCACATACCCATAGCCAAGACCTGGAAGCTTTCTTCAACACCTTGCAATCTAGTTTCCTCGAGACCCAAAAGGAAGTGAAACAACTCAGTGCCACTGTTGCCTCCATCGATACATCCATCAATACAACCATAAATACAACCATGCAGTCCTCAATGGTGGAAGTCAAAAAAGAACTGACCACCCATCTTGAATCTGTCTTTGCATCACTCTGCACCAAACTGAAGATCCCTACAGATGACCCTTTCTCTGACGCACCTCCAAAGACTGAAGGTGAACATTCCTCCCATTCCCATACCTTTCAACACCATAACTTTCAACGTGACCTGCACCTTCTGTGGGTGGATGTGACCAAATTTGATGGCTCAAATCCCACTGGTTGGGTCACCCAAATGGAACATTATTTCTCTTTATATGGCATTACAGATGACTTGGCCAAACTCCAGTATCGTGTTCTCCATCTAGATCAAGAACGTTGGCAATGGTGGCAATGGAGAAAAACTTCTTGTCAAGGGTATATTTCTTGGACCCAATTTGTGACTGAGATTTATGAACACTTTGACACTGACACCAACCATTTGGGTTGTTTGAAAAAGTTGAAACAATCAGGAACAGTAGAAGACTTCATAGTTGCCTTTGAGCGCCTGGATTTTTGAATAGAGGGCATGACTGATGCTTTATTTCAAGAGTGTTTTATTAGTGGCCTCAAGGATGAGATTCGGGCCCATGTCCTCATGGCTCGACCTTCGAGTTGGGTGGAGGCTACTAAAAAAGCTAAAGAAGAACAATAGATTGTATCCTCTCAAAACTGTAAACCCTCCTTTAGCCCTCGCCCTAAACCCGTAAATCCCACTACTCCCTCCACCCCATTAAAGATCCAAAAATTGACCAGGGCTGAAATGGTTGAATGCCAACTAAAAGGCCTTTGTTATAATTGTGATGACAAATATTTCCCAGGCCACAAGTGTAATGAACAAAATCTTTTTATGGCCATCCTTGAGGATATTTCGGAAGAGGATGTTAAAACTCCCCTAGTGCCTGAGTCACCTAAAATCAATGACATAACCCCTCCCTCAGACCCTCCTGAAGTGGAACTGATCATTTCCCTCAATGCTCTCATTGGCTTCTCCGCCCCCCAAACCCTCAAGTTAATAGGTTACATCAAGCATCGAAAGGTCATCATTCTGGTTGATAGTGGAAGCACCCATAATTTTATTGATCGCCACATTGCCCAAGAAATGCATTGCTACATCCATGCCGTCAACAATTTCCAAATCATGAATGCCAATGGTGGTTCCATGAAATGTGGAGGGCACTGTGAAAATGTGCATCTCCAATTCGGTGACTACCAGCTAAAATCCCATATGTTTTCTATTGATATGGGCAGTTGTGACATTGTGTTGGGTGCAGACTGGCTAAAGACTTTGGGTCCCATTCTCATGGATTTTAAGGAATTAACCATGAAATTCGACCAAGAATTCTACCAATATAAATTCCAAGGCATCACTGTTGGTTCACTTGAGGTCATTAGTTCCCATTGCATGGAAAAGATGCTCAAAAAAGGTCATTCTGGTGTCATTGCCCAACTCCATGCCATAAAGGCAACATAGACACCCTTGGTGCCGCAAGACCTCCAAGCCCTCTTTTCTAAACATCAAATGGTATTTTCCACTCCCCAAGGACTCCCTCCTTCCCACATTGTTCATGATCATTCCATTCCCCTTGTACTCGGATGCCTTCCTCCCAATATCTGTTGGTATCGCCACCCCTTTTCACAAAAAAATGAAATTGAGAAAATGGTCTAGGAACTCCTTAATGTAGGTGTTATCTGCCATAGTACGAGCCCTTACTCTTCTCCTATAGTCATGGTCCTTAAGAAAGAAGGTTCTTGGAGAATGTGTCCTGACTTCTATGCCCTCAACAAACTGACCATTAAAGACAAATTTCCCATTCTTGTCATTGATGACCTCCTAGATGAATTGAGTGGCACCCAATTCTTTACTAAAGTTGATCTTCGCTCGGGCTATCACTAGATATGTATGAAAGAGGCATACATTTCCAAGATAGCCTTTCGAACTCATGAGGGCCACTATGAGTTTTTGGTCATGCCCTTTGGCTTGTGTAATGTGCCCTCCACCTTCCAAGGCCTCATGAATCATGTCTTCCGTCCTTTTCTCCGTCATTTTGTCTTAGTTTTCTTTGATGATATCCTCATCTATAAAAAAACCTGGACAGACCATCCTACTCATGTGGATCGAGTTCTCCATCTACTCTCTCAGCCCCAAATTTTCCTAAAACAATCTAAATGAGCTTTTGGTGCCTCAGAAGTAGAATACTTGGGTCATCTGGTTGGCAAGGATAGCGTCAGGGTGGATCCAAAAAAAAAAAATCTATGCAAGACTGGTCGCACCGAAAGACTCTCAAAAGCTTGCATGGATTTCTGTGCTTAATAGGGTATTATCGCAAGTTTGTTAATAATTATGGAAAGATTGCAACACCTCTCACTACTCTCCTAAAAAAGAACTCTTTCACTTGGACTCCATCGGCTTCTCAAGCTTTCCAAACCTTGAAGATGGCCATTGTTAGGACCATACAATGTACCTTTTTGCCCACACTTTTTGCCACCATTACACTCTTGTTTCACTCACATTTAAACTCATATTATCACTTTACCCTATCTTTCCAAAGGTATACAATGTCTCTTCTCTTTACTATATGTTTAATCTGTTTTGCATATAATTTTACATTACTCTCGTACTTAACCTTTGATCAGAAATGTATAAGTGTTGAAACAGTTCGAACTGCAGATTAGCATTGAGGCCTATTGCTGAAACAGTTAAAGCACGCAAATATTGTAGCTAAAACAACAACTCATACAGAAGAAGATGTTACACAGTCTGTGGTCAACGATGCTGAAACACAGAAGAAGATGTTACACAGTCAGTGGTCAATGATGCTGAAACATAGAAGAAGTTGTTACATAGTCCATGGTCAATGATGCTGAAACACAGAAGAAGTTGTTACACAGTCCATGGTCAACGATGTTGAAACACAGAAGAAGTTGTTACACAGTCTGTGGTCAATGATGCTGAAACACAGAAGAAGTTGTTACACAATCTGTGGTCAATGATCCTGAAACACAGTAGAAGTTGTTACACATTTCGTGGTCATCGATGCTGAAAAAGTCAAAACACAAATCCCATGGCTAAAACAGCCCACGATTTGCGATGCTGAAACAACATACAACAACAGTAACAAGAGACAAATAAAGAAGTTGTTACTCCAACCACAACAACAACACCTCACTCAGCACTTGTAATAGCATTTTGTTGCGGGAGACTAGGATACCCTATTCCAGTTTAGAAAGTCGATCTGACTAAGAATAGGACTCAGATGTACACCTATAATTAGTTGATTAAATTGTATCGAAGGGATCCGCCTCTTTATATAAGAGGAAATCACCATTCGAGAGAAATTTATGTTTTTGTACTAAGAAGGGTTTATAGAGAAGGACGTACTTCATTCTAGATTGTAATATGATACATTGACAGATGAATAAAAGATTGTTCTGAGCATTTCTCTCTAGACTTTTTGTTTTAGAGGAATCTTGTGAGAAGGGAGGGACCACCTTCTTCACAAGATTCACCCGTTAGTTTTGTAGTGTGTTAGTGTGATCTCTGTTTATGCCTTGATTAAATTATGTTTTGCTGAAACACTACTTTATTGAATTATGTTTTGCTGAAACACTACTTTACTGAACTCTGTCTTGCTGAAAAATTTGCTTTCAGGTGATTCATGCTTGGGTAACTGTTAATCATTTTAGTTAGCAATCCTGTTTGATGAATTTATGAAAGCTTGGTAATTAGAAACAGGTGCTGAAGTTTCCTATTTAGGAAATAGGGTCTTGTTCTCTATTAGAGATAGTTAGCCTTCAGTGCATTAATGAGTTTATGAAAGTGTGCTAATTAGAAAACAGGTGCTGAAGTTTCCTGCTTAGGAAGTAGGGTCCTATTCTCTGTTAGAGATAGTTAGCCTTCAGTGCATTAATGAGTTCATGAAAGTGTGCTAATCATAAATAGGTGCTGAAGTTTTCTGCTTTGGGAATAGGGTCCTGTTCTCTGGTTACAAAATAGTTGGTCTTTCCTATTGCAGTATCTTGTTGTTATTTTAATGTAATCCAGGATTCTTCAATTAATCATTTCTTTAAACTTTGAGCTCTACAATAGGTATATTTCTTTCCTGTAATTAAAGTTAGAACTTTAGTTTGTTCAAGGAAAGTGTGATTAATATAATTTTTACTACAACTCTAGGTTGCTTTTGAGATTGAGCATATATAGTGCGTGGTTACCTTTGAAATAAACAGACTTCCCTGGGTTGACAATTTATGTAGCACTTGATTGTTTAGATTAAATAAGCAATTATAGTGACCAACATTTTGGCACCGTTGCCAGGGAAGGTAATTATAGATTTGAAAAGCACTTATGATTTTTCAAATACAAAGATTGCATGAGAGGATTTGGAGACCCCAAAGACACTGACCCTACAGGTGGCATGGGAGAGGAAGAGGAGGAAGAAAGACTTATATTGACGAGATTATATCAAAGTATGAATCTGTTGCTCAACGACCAAACTCTTAGAAACCAAAATCCCAACCTTCATTTCAAGCAAACTTTGAAATGGGGAAAGAAGTTTGGAGTCCTGAGACAGTCTAGAAACTAGCAGGAAACATTGAGTATAGAGCAAGTGCAGCAGGGGAGCAGACAGAAGAAAACATGGATGAGTACAATGAAGAATTGCATCATGAAGAACAGGCAGGTCCTGAAGGATAGGTAAATGATGAAAACTCTTTCTCCACATTAGTATTTCCTATTGATGATCTTCCTAGAGGGGTAGCCCCCATGAAGAACATTCCACTCTCAGAACTACCTAATTTTCATGGTTTGTCTTTAGAAGATCCTAATGAATTCCTTTTTGAGTTTGATATATTATGCAGAAGTTATGATTACGTCTCCAATGCTAAAAAATTAAAGCTATTTCCAACAACATTAAAAGGAAATGCACTAAGATGGTTCATGAGTCTTGGAGGCCATGTAATCACAACATGGGACCAAATGAAACATAAATTCCTGAATAAATACCAGGACTATTGCCGAACAAGAGAAAAGAGGGAGGAGCTATTTAAGATGATGCAGAAAGAGGATGAAAATCTGGAGGACTTTGTAGAAAGGATACAGTATAATCTACAAAGATCCAGTCACCCCAATGTAAGTAAAGATATTCTCAAAACTATATTATTAAAAGGAGTAAGGGATGACTATCTAGATATGTTGAATATGCTTGGAAAAGGGGACATATCTAAGGAATCATACGATGAAATTGTTAATTTATGAAAAAGATGTTCAAGAGGAGCTTCAAGAAATAGATCAAACAACAGGGACACCACATTTTCAAGAGTCCAAAAATCAACTAGTGGGGGAGCAACAAGAGCCGAGATAGGTAATTTACTTCAAGGTTTCAAAAATAAAATGTTAAGCTCTTTTGCCTCACAAATTGATACCTTGCAGATTCAAAAGAAGCAAGCAGAAGTAGAAGCAGCCCTGTCCATCTTTTGTTCTAAATGTAGAGACAAGCACCCACGAAGGGAATGTCCATTGGACAAAAAGCCAATCTGCACCATCTGTGATAAAAATCATGAGACTCAACAATGCCCATATTTACTAGGGATCAAGGCAACATTACAACCAACAGACGAAGAAGCTGAAGTTGTCTATCTGTTGACACAGAGAAGGCAATGGCAATCGCGGGGACAAGGTATGAATTCTAACATGCCATTTACATATTCTAATCATTGGAATAATTATCCTTCTTTCAATCAAATGAGTTACCCTCCCTATAATCAAATGCAATATCCTAATCAAATGAATTACCCACCCATGCAACAAACTAACCCACCCTTTTTTGATCCATCAATGTGGACTCCTTGGCCTCCACAACAACAACAACCATATCAGAACCAATGGAATCCAAATTGGAGAGGACAACAACTCCCCTTCCCAAATCAATTACCTCAACCACAATTTCTACAACCACTCTCCTTACCATCAGGTACTCCACCAAACAATCAAATAATGAGACCTTAGCTACCTGTACAACCTAACCCTAACCCCAATAATAAAGCTATGCAATGCATTAATATTCATAACCATCCTACACTTTCTCTTCTCCCTATGCAATGCAACAATATTCATTTACGATCTGGGAGAATAGTAGAACCTACCATAGCCGATGTTACCTCTTCTGATAAAGAGGAAACAAAAGAGCATGATGTACCTGAAGAGGTACAATCATCCTCTAACAATGTTGCTGAAACAGCAAAACCACCATTTCCTGAGCATTTAGCTTTGACTAAAACGCCTGAGCCACCATCTTTAAATCTTCTAGGGGAATTACAAAATTTGTATGTCAAAATTCCTCTACTACAATCACTCCGAGACATACCAATCTATGCCAGGACGATGCGAGACATTTGTGTTAAGAAGCATGGTAGGAAAATTAAGGATCCCCTCATAGTCCATGTTATGGGAGACTTGTCTGCACTAATGTCAGGTAAAGCCCCCCTAGTTAAATATGGTGATCCCGACCACCCTATCGTCTCAGTACAAGTTGGAAAAACGATAATCCCTCAAGTCCTGGTAGACTTAGGTGTCACTATCAATATCATGATGCTAGAAACCTTAAAACTGCTACAACTGCAAAATGAAGTCAGAGACACCCCAACTATCCTAGAATTAGCTGACCGATCCACAATTAAACCAGAGGGAGTCATTGAAGACCTAATTATCTCAGTGGAATCCTGGAATTATCTAGCTGACTTTGTGGTACTACAACCTAAAACAAAGTTGGGGGGCCACCCTCTAATTTTGGGCAGGCCTTGGCTAGCCACAACAGATGCTTTTATCAGCTGTAGATTAGGTTCAATGACAATTTCCAACGGTTACGAAACCAAACAGCTTACCCTCTACCCTCACGCTACACCCCTAATTAATAATGATAATTCTGTATGGATAGACTTCGATGATCAACTTACTCAACCCATATTGACTATCAGACAAGCTCTAAGCCTTAAAGACAACACCAAGGATGAAGTAATTAATAATTTTATTTGTGAACCCTCCTCCATGACTCCAGAAACTCACAACCAGTTAGTTGCACTGTTGGAGTTAGATAATCAAGAAAACCCACCTCAAACATCTGAAAACCCAACTCAAACATCTTCCACCATATCTTCTAAAAGCATACTAGTAGAAATTGAACCTGGCAAAACACTGAACATAAACCCTAACCTGACAGATGATGAAACACAACAATTAATGAAGTTACTTCTAGAAAATAAAGAAGCATTTGCATGGGACTATACATATATGAAAGGAATCTCTCCCGAATTATGTACTCATAGAATATATATTAAGGAAGATTGTCAACTGATCTGCCAATCTCAACGATGAATGGACCCTAATTTGAGAGACATCCATAAAGAAGAACTTCAAAAATTGCTTGATGCAGGGTTTATTTATCCTATATCAGACAGTGAAGGGTTTTCCCCGTTGGTAATAGTTCCTAATAAAAACGGGAAATGGAGAGTATGTGTGGATTATAGAGACTTAAATAAAGATACTCAAAAAGATAACTTTCCATTACCATTCATTGATCAGGTGTTAGACAGTTTGTCAGGGAAGAAATTTTTCTCATTTTTAGATGGTTCTAGTGGGTATAACCAGATCAAAATTGCACCCCAAGATCAAGATAAAACCACTTTTACTAGCCCTTAGGAAACCTTTGCTTATATAGTTCTCCCATTTGGACTATGTAATGCACCAGCAACCTTCCAAAGAGCAGTTATAGCAATCTTTTCTGATATGCTTAATGACTCTATGGAAATTTTTATGGATGACTTTACTCCCTATGGTGTTTCTTTTCAGGAAGCACTACAAAACCTTGAGAAAGTTCTTAAATGATGCATACAAGCCCAACTCTCCTTAAGTATAGAAAAATTTCATATGATGATGAGTGAAGGAATAGTGCTTGGACATTTTATCTCATCTCAAGGAGTTCAGGTAGACCCATCCAAGATACAAGTCATTAAGGATATTCCTACTCCCAAAACCCAAACAAAGGTAAGAAGTTTTCTAGGACATGCTAGATACTACAGAAGATTTATCAAAAAAAATTCCAAAATAGCTTCTCCCCTGTTTGTGTTACTGATGAAAAATGTTGAATTCAAATGGACTAATTCTTGCCAGGAAGAATTTAATACACTTAAACATCAGTTATCTACAACCCCTATTCTCAGAGGACCTGATTGGACACTTCCCTTTCATATATCCTCAGATGCTTCGGATACTGCAATAGGAGTTGTCTTGGGACAAGAAGAAAATCATCTCCCTTATGCTATTTATTTCATCAGCAAGAATATGACTCCTGCTGAACTCAATTATACAGTCATCGAAAAGGAATTCTTAGCAGTTATCTATGCTATTAACAAATTTAGACATTACATCATTGGTTATTCTACTCTTGTCCATACTGATCACTCAGCTATCAAATACCTAATGAACAAACCTATCACAAACGCTCGAGTCACCAGATGGTTATTATTATTACAAGAATTTGATATTACAATTGTAGATAGACCAGGAAAAGAAAATGTAGTTGTTGATTTCCTTTCTCGGTTGACACCTGATGATGATACCCCAGTAGATGATTCCTTTCCTGATGAATATCTATTTGCAGTTTCTGCTCACTCACCTTGGTATGCAGACATTGCTAACTACTTGGTTGCAGGGAAGTTACCACCACACCTATCCCACCGAGAGAAAAGAAGAATCATTCAACAAAGTGCCCGGTATAGTTGGATAAGTGGGTGTCTTTTCCATACAGGACCTGATCAAGAAATCTGAAGGTGCATTAGAGAAGATGAGGTTTATGATCTACTAAAAGATTGTCATGATGGCCCTTGTGGAGGGCATTTTTTTGATAAGAGAACAACACATAAAATTCTCAGGATGTGGTACTATTGGCCCTCTCTTTTCAAAGATGCAAAGAAATATGTCCGGGCCTATGATAGCTACCAAAGAGTGGGGCAACCTAATCATAGAGATGAAATTCCATTAAACCCATAGATAGTACTTGAACCATTTGAAAGATGGGCCTTAGACTTTGTAGGACCCATTAACCCCCCATCCCATCAAAAAGTTTGCATAGTGGTCTGCACAGACTATATGACTAAATGGGTGGAAGCTAAAGCACTCCACAGAGTGACAGAAGAAGCAGTTATAAATTTCTTATTTGAAGACATCTTCATCATATTTGGAGTGCCAAGAGAATTAGTTACAGATGGAGGACCTCCTTTCACTTCTCATGGTTTCAAAGCCACCCTTCAAAAATATCATATTCAGCATAGAATGACTACAGCATACCACCCCCAAGCCAATGGACAGGTGGAAAGCACAAACAAAGTAATAGAATCCATTCTCACAAAAACAATGAAGGAAAACATAAAGGATTGGTCCTACAGGCTCCCTGAAGCATTATGGGCCTATAGAACTAACTGGAGAAATACTACAAGATGCTCTCCCTATGAATTAGTCTATGGAAAGAGTGTTATCTTTCCTGTGGAATTTGAAATCAAAACCTTAAGGACTGCTTTAGCTTTCAACCTTGATTTGACCGATGCACAGACAACCAGGTTGCAGCAGCTTAATGAACTAGATGAGAAGAGACTAGATGCCATTCATCAGAAAACTATGATTCAACAGCAACGATCAAAATGGCATGACAAAACTATCAAGAATAAGCAGTTCCAAAAAGGTAATTGGGCCCTACTGTATGACTCTCGGTTCAAAGAATTTCAAGGGAAACTGCATACAAGATGGCTTGGACCCTACGAAGTAGACACTGTTTTCCCCAATGGAACAGTAAGGCTCCTCACAATCGATGACTCTAAAACACCGTTACTTGTAAATGGTCATCGGCTCCGTCTGTACCAGCGCCCTATTTTCAAAGAAGATTTTAGGGCCACATGTGTGGCAGACTCTCATTACCTCTTTTTAGAGGGAGCTCCTACCCCTCATTTCAATTAATTCTTTTTAAGTTAATTTCTTTAGTATTAGATTAGATTTCATTTACTAATAATCCCTATCAATAAATACCATGTTACAATCGATTTTTGCATATTCCCGATCAAATCACAGGCCCACTAAGAAAGGACGATCCGACTTCAAGAAGAAGAAATCTTTCCTATTGCTAAAACACCATTGTCAACAAACTTTCACCATTTTCCCCATTGCTGAAACACCATTGTCAGCAACCTTTTACCATTTTCCCCATTGCTGAAACACCACTGTCCAACAAACTTCCCGCCATTTTCTTCCATTGCTGATACACCACTGTTCAACATTTCTTCACATTTCCCCATCGATGAAACAACACCGTCCAACAATTGTTTTTCCCTTCTATCCATTTCTGAAACACCATTGATCAACAACTCTTTGCTCTTTTTCCATTGCTGAAACACCATTGTTCAACAACCTTTCACCACTTTTCCCATTGTTGAAACACCATTGTTCAACAGTTCTTCACATTTCCCCATTGACGAAACAACACCGTCCAACAATTGTTTTTCCCTTCTTTCTATGGTTGAAACACCACTTCCTCAGCAATATTTTGCAACATCACTCTTCAACAAACATTTCTTTGTTCCTCCTACGGCTGAAACACCATTTTTTCGACATTTCCTGTCAATAAGCTTTTTGCGCTCTCATACTACATTTTGTCCTTCCAGTCAACAAATCCTTGATACAATTCATCTAACAAATCAAAAGTCTCTACCATGACCACTTCAGAACTATTACGGACATGCATTATATTTTGTTGAAGTACGAATCAAAAGGTAAAGGCAAGGTATGTAAATTTTATGTAAATACAATCAAGCTATAGTTAATGAGAAGATTCCAACTCATCATTACCACTCATGCAAAATCATTATGAGCAGCACTTAAAAGGGGGGGATGAAATATCAAACTTTTATACCATCATTTCACACGAATTCACCACCGCCATTCCTATTTACCATCCTTTCGTTCGTCTCACCACCATTCGCATGCCTTCACCCTAAAAACTTACTCTACACAGAAGTTGTTACTCAACTCTTTGAAGGTGTATTTTACTGAGCTGGTAGCTATGGGAGGCTCTATTATATGGTATGAACCCGCCACGATAGCCCTGTTAGAACACTATCCAGTAGCCTATCAAATTTTTCTGCAGGCAGGATGGCTCGGTTATTTTCAGAGACTCCAGTGGTATGATCAACAACAGGTTCTCCAGTTTGCTAAAAATCTCCAGGAAGACCATTCCATTGTTTAAGGGGCTCAGATTTTAGTTACAGAAGAAGATATAGCACAGGTTTCGGGTCTCCCTACCAATGGCATTCGCATGTTCATCTGCAAACATATCATCCTGAATGCCCATCAGGATTTCCTCTTTCCAGGGGAACAAATTAAACCTAAAGGCCGGGGTGTCCGACTCAGCTCGTTGTCGCCTCCATGGCCAGAAGTTGCAAAATTCGTCAAACACTACCTTACCTATGAAGGCCGGTACCAGGTAGTCTACCAGCATGATTTTTTCCGGTTGTCTCATTTACAACATAATAGATTGGTGAACATTCCTTATTATTTTCTCGGTTGTCTTAAAAATATGTCGCACTACTGTAAAAAGGCTAAAGATCCCACCCTTTCACTCACCCATCACCGTCTTGTTCAACTTCTTATCCAAAAGGGTTTTACCCAACAAAACCTTCCACTAAACAACCCACCTATAGATCCCCAAGAAGCCGTTGAAATTCCTGAAAATCTTCAGGAACAGAAACCACAAAACCCTCTAGACTCTCCAGAAATACCTAACAGTCTGCCTACAGAACCAATCAGTCCAATTAACCCCCCTACCATACCAATCCCACCCCACATTTTACCAGAATCATCCACTCCTACCCTTCATATTCTTAGTGATGATTCTGAGCCAGACAATTCTCCCTGCCCCATCATTGAGGAAAAACCCCCACAAAAACGAAAGAAAATTCCTTTCTTTCTACTATTTTTACAAAGAAAACGAACAAGAGCCTCAATAAGGGCAGCCACTGCTGCCACTGCCCTAGACCCCCAACCTATCTGACTAATACCCTGTACACCTCCAACCTTCCAAATGCCAGAATCTTTACCTATTCCACCCATGGGAACTGAAACACAAGAACCAAATGCCCAGGGTGTTGCAACATCATCTATTTCAAATCAAGTAGTTGAAACACAAGAACTAGCTACCCATTCAGTAGCTGAAACAAAAGAACCAACTACTCATTCAGTAGCTGAAGCACAAGAACCAACTAACCATTCAGTAGCTAAAACACAAGAACAAGCTACTCATTCAGTGGCTGAAACACAAGAACTAGCCATAGCTGCCACACAAGAACCAGCTACAGCTGAAACACAAGAACCAGCTGTTGATATTGATACTGAGATACAAGAATCATAGGTCCAGGGTGCTACAACATTACTTTCCTTACATCAAGAAGCTTAAACACAAGAAGCAGTTGCCGATCCTGTAGCTGCTCCACAAGAACCAGCTAGTGCGGCTGTGACTGCTACACAAGAACCAGTCACTCCTTAACCAGAACCAACAATGGCCTCTGTCTTAGAAGAAAATGAGTTCCTAAAATCTGAAATGGAAGCCTATAAGCAAGAGCTAGCTGCAGCAATGGAAGCCTATGAGAAGGAACTTAATTTGTACACCCTAGCTCGAACAGCAACCATGTCAGAAGGAAATACAATAGAGAATCCGTGTAGAGAATATATGTGCTGTCAATGTGGGGACATCTACTATCAAGCAAGCTACAAATTAATTCGAATCCCAATGCTAGGAGATTCCCTGCTCCTTCAACTTTTGCAGTCAAAGAAGAAGAACATGTTGTTACAAAAGAACCAGCTATAGTTGTCACACAAGAACCAGCTACAGCTGAAACACAAGAACCAGCAGGACCTTCCAAAATTGAGACTGAACCCTGGCCTGCAACAAATGTCAAATCTAAAACCCCTGCTTTTTTTAATAAAGTTGTACAAATAGTGCCTATTGAGGAATCTGCCCCTCCCAGCCAGATCAATACCCACACCCTTGTGGAACATGCCACTCAGACCCTACCTCAGCCTACTACTTGCAACGCTGAAACACAAATTCAACTATGGGATGAGCAGGCAATAATAGAAAAATGGAAAAAAGAGTCTGCTGTTACACAGGCCAAAAGCCTGTAGGAACACAAACAAATATGGATAAATAATACCTACTCAAATTGGGAAGCTTTGGAGAAAACACGCCAGGAAGCTCGTGCCCTTAAGAAATAGAACAAAGAGTTAAAAGGAAGATTGCTCTTGTTATTTGACTTGGCACAAAAGATATTGGCTACAAGGAAACCATCCTGCAATTACTCCTTGTTCCTCATGGAACAACTTACATGGTTTTAGATCAAATCAATCATAGAAGGCAGACCCCATGCAGTGCTACATCCAACAGATTTTGTTAAAACCTTTGCAGAAGCCTCTGCTATGGATCAACACCTCCTTTGTGAGGCATATTTTCATAATGAGGCCATCCCTAAGAACAAGCAGCTTAACCTTAATTCTCTTATCAGTGACATCCAGATTCGGGCATTCACCTCCTTAATCCACAATCAGATTATATGGCAAGATGACTTCCTGGCTACCAAGAACAATGAGGATAACCACCTTCTCTGGATAAGGCCACAACCACAAAATGCAGCCACCTTTGTTACAGAATATTATCAGTTTTTAAAGAAACTAGGGATGACTGAACACGTTCAACAACTACAATCAACAGTGCTTCAGGATTGTCAACACTTCATCAGATCCATAGATATTGCTACCCTACAGGAAAACAAATTGTTTTCGTAGCAATCTACTAAGAAAAGACAAGAACACAATCCTTTTATCCCTACTAATCTCGAGATAGCAATCTCCAAGGTACCTAACTACATCAAGTGTGTTCAACAATGTGCTGAAAGATGGATAGGGTACCGATTTTATTTTCCTATCCTCTGGTTGCCAACAGAGAGATATCAAATCCATTATAAGTTGCCTAAGAAGACAGAAACAACAGCTTGGCAAAGGTTACAACATGTCCAAGGGTTCAAAGCTCCAATAGACAACACCTCCCACAACTACTGCTTGAGTAACTTGCACGCTCAGAGTCGATATTCAGATTTTGATTCAGAGTGAAGTTGCCTGAGGACATGCAACATTTTAAGTTGGGGGGTATGTTAGGACCATACAATGTACCTTTTTTCCCACACTTTTTGCCACCATTAAACTCTTGTTTCACTCACATTTAAACTCATATTATCACTTTACCCTATCTTTCCAAAGGTATACAACGTCTCTTCTCTTTACTATATGTTTAATCTGTTTTGCATATAATTTTACTTTACTCTCATACTTAACCTTTGATCATAAATGTATAAGTGTTGAAACAGTTCAAACTGCAGATTAGCATTGAGGCCTGTTGCTGAAATAGTTAAAGCACACAAATCCTGTGGCTGAAACAACAACTCATACAGAAGAAGTTGTTACATAGTCCATGGTCAACGATGCTGAAACATAGAAGAAGTTGTTACACAGTCTGTGGTCAACGATGATGAAACACAGAAGAAGTTGTTACATAGTCTGTGGTCAACGATGCTGAAACATAGAAGAAGCTATTACATAGTCCGTGGTCAATGATGTTGAAACACAGAAGAAGTTGTTACACAGTCCGTGGTCAACGATGATGAAACACAGAAGAAGCTGTTACACAGTCCGTGGTCAATGATGCTGAAACGCAGTAGAAGTTGTTACATAGTCCATGGTCAACGATGCTGAAACAGTCAGAACAAAAATCCCGTGGCCGAAACAGCCCGCGATTTGCGATGCTGAAACAACATACAACAACAGTAAAAAGAGACAAATAAAGAAGTTGTTACTCCAGCCACAACAACAACACCTCACTCAGCACTTGTAATAGCATTCTGTTGCAGGAGACTAGGATAACCTATTCTAGTTTAGAAAGTCAATCTGACTAAGAATAGGACTCAAATGTACACCTGTAATTAGTTGATTAAATTGTATCGAAGGGATCCTCCTCTTTAAATAAGAGGAAATCACCATTTGAGAGAACTTTTTGTTTTTGTACTAAGAAGGGTTTATAGAGAAGGGCGTACTTCATTCCAGATTGTAATATGATACATTGATATATGAATAAAAGACTGTTCTAAGCATTTCTCTCTAGCCTTTTCATTTCAAGGGAATCTTGTGAGAAGGGAGGGCCCACCTTCTTCACAAGATTCACCCGTTAGTTTTGTAATTTTCTAGTGTGATATATGTTTATGCCTTGATTAAATTTTGTTTTGCTGAAACACTACTTTATTGAATTCTGTTTTGCTGAAACACTACTTTACTGAACTCTGTCTTGCTGAAAACTCTGCTTTCAGGTGATTCATGCTTGGGTAACTGTTAATCATTTTAGTTAGCAATCATGTTTGATGAATTTATGAAATCTTGGTAATCAGAAACAGGTGTTGAAGTTTCTTGTTTAGGAAATAGGGTCATGTTCTCTGTTAGAGATAGTTAGCCTTCAGTGCATTAATGAGTTTATGAAAGTGTACTAATCAGAAAACAGGTGTTGAAGTTTCCTTCTTAGGAAATAGGGTCCTGTTCTCTGTTAGAGATAGTTATCCTTCAATGCATTAATGAGTTCATGAAAGTGTGCTAATCAGAAACAGGTGCTAAAGTTTCCTACTTGGGAAATAGGGTCCTGTTCTCTGTTAAGAGATAGATAGCCTTCAGTGTGTATGTCATTATTTCAGCTAAGCAATGAGTTCATGAAGTGTGATGATCGAAAACAGGTGTTGAATATTCTTGCTTTGGGAATAGGGTCCTATTCTCTAGTTACAGAATAGTTGGTCTTTCCTGTTGCAGTATCTTGTTGTTATTTTAATGTAATACAAGATTCTTCAATTAATCATTTCTTTAAAATTTGAGCTCTGAAATAGGTAGATTTCTTTCCTGTAATTCAAGTTAGAACTTCAATTTGTTCAAGGCAAGTGTGATTAATATAGTTTTTACTACAACTCTAGGTTGCTTTTGAGATTGAGCATATATAGTGCATGTTTACCTTTGAAATAAACAGACTTCCCTGGGTTGACAATTTATGTAGCACTTGATTGTTTAGATTAAATAAGCAATTATAGTGACCAACAACCATGTGCACCACTCCGGTTCTGGCCCTTCCTGATTTCACAAAGACCTTTGTGTTAGAATGTGATGCCTCAGGGAAAGGAATCAGTGTTTTCCTTATGCAAGAGGGTTGACCTTTGGCCTTCACCAGCAATCAACTATATGAAAGGAATCTGGGAAAACCCATCTATGAAAAGGAAATGTTGGCTATTCTACATGCCATTGATCTGTGGCGTCCTTATCTCTTGGGACAACGTTTCCAAATTAAGACAGACCATCAAATCCTCAAGTACTTTCTAGAAGAATGCATTTCCTCCTCGGAGAAAGAAAAATGGGTGACTAAACTCTTTGGATATGATTATGAGATCATTTACAAGAAAGGCAAAGACAATGTGGTGGTTTATGCATTGTCTTGAAAATATGAAGAATAAGGATCCCTTTTTTCTCTTTCCTTCATTGTACCTTATTGGCTCGAAGCTGTTCACCAAGAATGGCTACAAGATCCCAAAAGTTCACATTTGATCTCGCTCCCCCAGGGTACTCTTGGCTCCAGAATGAGCTTCGATACAAAGGCCATTTGTATTTAAGTAAATAATCAAAGCTTAAATCCATGGTACTTTCTGAGATTCATGGTACACCCAGAGCTGGGCACTCTGGGTTCACCAAAACCTATGATAGGGCCAAACGTTCTTTTTTCTGGGATGGTATGAAACAGGACATCCATAATTTTGTCCCTGAATGTGATGTGTGTCAACGCAACAAGGGAGAAACAATCAAATCTCTGGGCACACTACAACCACTTCTGATTCCACCTGCTATTTGGAAGGATATCTCTATGGACTTTATTATCGGCTTACCCAAATCAAGAAATACATTAGTCATAATGGTGGTTTTGGATTGCCTTTCCAAGTATGATTAGTCCTGTTCTCTTCAAAACCCATTTACTACATCCACAGTGGCTCAAATTTTCATGGACCAGGTCTTCAAGCTTCATGGCATGCCGCACTCTATTGTTTCTGATCGTGACCCAACTTTCACAAGTAATTTTTGGAAAGAATTGTTCAAGATACAGGGCACCCAATTGCATCTCAGTATAGATTATCATCCCTAGACTGATGGTCAAATGAAAGTTGTCAACAAGTGTTTGGAAACATATTTGAGGTGTTTTTCCTCTGAAAATAAAAATCAGTGGGCTCAATGGTTACCCCTAGCTGAATGGTGGTACAACACTTCCTACCATACAGCTACATGCATGACTCCTTTTGAAGCAGTATATGGATAGAAGCCACCTTTAGTTCTCTCATACTTATCGGGTACCTCAAAGGTCCAGGCGGTTGACCAAACACTTACAGTTTGAGAGGATATTCTCCGTACCCTCAAAGAGAACTTGGTCATGGAACAGAATTGCATGAAGCAACAAGTAGATCAAGGTCACTCTGAACGTCAATTTGTAGAAGGGGATCAGGTGTTTCTGCAACTGCAACCATACAAGCAAACTTCCCTCGAGGTAGAGCATTGTCAGAAGCTAGCACCCAAATTTTATGGTCCTTATACAATTCTCAAGCATGTGGGACAAGTTGCTTATTAGTTAGCTCTACCCAGTCATTCGAAGCTACATCCTGTTTTTCATGTTTCATGCTTAAAGAAGGTGATTGGAACTAGGTGCCAAATTTAAACCAACCTTCCCGAGTTAGCTAAAGAAGGATCCATTTGGCTACAACTAGAAACAGTTTTGGACCAGCGTTAGCTTCGCCTGTGTCAGAGAACCATCAAGGAAGTGCTAGTCTAGTGGAAAGATACAACTCCAACAGATGCCACTTGGGAACTAGCTACCATTCTGCAGCAGTTTCCACATCTCAAGCCTTGAGGACAAGGCCGTTTTTAAGGGGGCGGACATGTTAGGGTCCTAACCCGCACATAGGTAGAGCAATATATTCGGATGTAATA
>CBVK0102015690.1:0-15393 GCA_900067695.1 Picea abies | reverse complement strand
CCGAGATCTACACTCTTTCCCTACACGACGCTCTTCCGATCTCACCACCTCAGTTGAACAGCGATTGGAAGGACTTGTCATCAAGAAGTTCATTCAGAAGTTCGTCGAGCAGGAGGCTCTGGCTAAGCAGCAGCTCGAGCTAAGCTTGAAGCCTTCGAGGCAGAGTTACCTAGATTAGAGTGACTCGGGACGAGTCACAGGTGAGTGTTCAGGGCATGTTGGCCCTTGACCAAGTTTTGGATAACTTGGGTCACATTTGACCAATTTTGGGACTTCGACAGGTTGGTTGAAGACAGAGCGCCAGGCAAAGCAGAGATCGTGGGATCTCACCCCCTTTTTGTGGGCTTTTTGGGTTTAGGGTTTGTGTAACGTGTATGAGATGTCGACCCATGGGTTTACCCATGTTTAGGCCCATTTTGTAATGTATAAATAGATAGTTAGGCGATGTAAGAAGGGGCCAGTGTGCTAAGTGAAGTAGTAGTGAATATTTGTGGCTTAGTGCGGAGCTAGAGGCTTTGTGCATACTATGTGTTAAGAACTTGCAGAGCTAAGTGCAAGTGATTGTAAGAAGCTTTTGTGCGGATTATAAGAAGGCTTTGTGCTTAAACCTAGCTCGGGGAAGGAGGATCTAGCGAGGTGTGCACAGATCTCCTGTCCTATGCAGAGTGGGTTCTTATGGCTCTGTGTTTGTAGAAGATTAAAAGAAGACAATAAAGAAGAGAAGAGTTGGTGGACGTAGCCTCGCTCTGTGGTTGAACCACGTATATCCTATGTTGTGGTTGCTTTGTGCATTATAGTTGTTATGTTATTAATGTGATTTATGCTTAGTGCAGTGATATATGCTAGATACATCTAATATAGTAGCTTAGTGCTTAGTAGTGTGAATGAATGCTAGATCTGATCTGTTTTTATGTGCTAAGTGCTTTGAAGTGTTAGATCTTGTTGAATACTGAGTTGTTATGTAATTAGGGTTTGAATTTGCGATGTAAATAAGGGTTAAATGCTAATGAATGTTAACTGCTAAGTACTCTGTCAAGGTATTGTAATCACATATCTGTGTCCCAACTAGGTTTCAGACATCTGACTCTTGCAACCCCCCCTGCCTCTACCTCGGGTGAGACTTCATCTGCTTCACAAGTGTTGTCGAAAGGGTCGGTCGTTAGGGTTTTGTTGGTGTGTTGTTGAAGCGTTGAACCCTGGGTCTTCCCATGTGCCAACACTAACTTAACAACCACTTGATTTATTTTTGTAATTTGCAAGAAAAGTAAGATCATTTCAACTTGACTTATATCAATGATCCACTAAACATGTATGGAAGACCCTAAAAAGGTTTTTTGCCATTAAAACCATTGTTTATTTTAACTGGAGTTTCAAATACTCGGAGATCAACTACATTACTAATCATTCATGCAACATGGGAAGAAACCTACGTCAATTCCATTTAGGTTATTTCATTGGCATTAAGATGTGGTCATAATATCTATGCGTGTAATTACTAGACACGACAATTAGATGTTAAAAGACTCTAAAATGCATATCTTACATCTCTTTCATATGGGTTCTTTTTTATTCTAGTTAAAAGAAACCATCATCAAGAGATCATACATAAAAAAATATGTATGATGAACCAAACGTGTTTGAAAGACCTTAAAGAGTTTGTTTGTCATTAGAACCATTGCATATTTTAAATAGAGTTTCAAATACTCAAAGATCAACTACATCAATATTCATTCATGCAACATGGGAAGAAACCTACTTCAATTCCATTTAGTTTCTTTCATTGGCATTAAGATATGGTCACAATAGTCGTGCATGTAATTACTAGCCCACAACAATTAGATGTTGAGAGACTCTCAAATGCCTAGCTTACCTCTCTTTTGTACAGGTTCTTTTTAATTTTGGCTAAAAGAAACCATACTCAAGAGATCATACATAAAAAAATATGCAAGTAATTGCAAGCATCGACAAAGTGGAAGTTATGAGATTCTCATATGAACAAATATAAATCATTGTTAAACATACAACTCTAGGCATATCCATGGAGGCTCCTTTTAAGATTAGAGAGAAAGATTATGTCAGATGTATATTTTCAATTACTCTACAACATATTATAAAGTAATGTTTTGGTTCTATAGCTACATATGCAAGATATGACATAACACAATTTAGGCCATATTACCTTGAAATCGAAGCTAAATATGTGCTAAACCATGATGATTTATACCTTAAAATTTTATGGTTCACTATAGGGAACTAGTGTATAATCACCAAAGGAAAATGACATACACACTTCACAAGAGGTGACAAAATCTCAAAAAATTGAGAAGATATGCACTTACTTGTCCATTAGCGAAGAAGAAGTGTCTATGCCTATTTCAGCCTTAGTGAGTTCATGCATAGATAAAAGCTTGGACTGCATGAGCAAAGCACTAGATAGTTTGAGACAAGTTTAGAATTATTCAATGAAAGGTGCCCATTGTAAAATTATTGGCACACTTGCATACTATTATGCGTATCACATGGGCATTACTCATGGTGCTTATATACTCCATTAAGGGGATTGCCATGTGTTACAATATTTTTCCCCTGTGACCTTGGGTCATGTCACAACAAAGCAATATCATATGTAAAAGACAAAACCTACCCTCACATGCAACAACGTTATAAGAAAATAACCACTTTGAGGAGAGAAGGAGAGAAGCAGAGAAGGAGAAACTTCACACCTTGTATCCTATGTCTGATGTCGATCCTTGCTTTCCAACTTTGATTTTTCTCCTGATCTCCATTGGTATCTACCTACAAAACAAGACCAAGTCTATGATGCAACAAGGTAGTTATGAATTCAAAGCATACATATAATGTGAAAAAATTCAATTATATCAAGCAAACTAACATATATCAACAGATTGAATCAATTTACACATGTATGGAGCGAAATATAACTCTTTTAATGAAAACAATGAAAGTGGGTAGTTACAACATGACTCTGATCATTGGCATTGCCTCGAAGCCAACCGCCCAGGTTCCTCCACTGGTCCTTCAAGCATCAACTTAGCACGATGGATCTTCCTCAAATGACTCAAAAGGGATAGGAACACACCCTACATCCACATATGGGAGAGGAAGGAGTGTTGGAAAACAAGTTCCAGATCAAGGAAATGTTACTCAGAGGATCAAGGAAAGTAGGGGAGCTTGCAAATTCGTCAGCATAATATTGCACCTAGGTTGTCCCCCTCATCCATGCCCTCAAAGGTGCCTTTATACCATCCTCAAGGGGTTGAGGTGGTTGTATTCCATTATGTACTGGCCAAGGGAAGTTTGGGAATGATCCCAACTGAAAACTCCACCTGAAAATATGGAATATTTTAGTTTTTCATATTTTTGGAGGACATCTGTGGGTTGCAAACTAGCAAGGTGTGAACATCTGCAGTTTGCACACAGGTGACCTGTGGATGGAAACAAAAATGTTATTTTTTAGATGAGGTTGATGAAGGAGGATGGGATTTTGGTTTGCAAGCTAGGGAAAAGGGCTAAGCCATCTCACAAATGTAATTGATATGGAAATTTGTGGTATAAAAATGCCCCCTAATGTGTGAGGTTAGAAGGGAAACTGATGGCCGAAATACATTATAACTCTGAGAGGCGAGGATGCATTGAAGTAGATCCAATGAAATTACTCGAACAACCGATCCAAGAACAAAAACCGTTAGCAAAGATCAAGTAAGAGTGTTATTTTCCTGATTTGGGCATACCCATGCTCAAGAGTGATGTAAGCATGGTCGCCAAATCAAGTACACTACAGATCCATGGCATATATGAAAGTATGATTGATATCCATGTCCACGAACAATACACAGTGGATCCATGTGATATATATAAAGTAGCAATCATGGCCACAAGGAATACATAGTGGATCCATGCAAAAAGTAGATCATAGCCACGAATGGATACACAATGGAGCTATGTCTCAAAATCAAAATCAGAGGATATTTGGGACCAATGGAGTGAACAAATTGATCCTCTGCAAGTACCAATGTCTAAGGGGTGGTACAATATATGTCGGGTAGGAGCACAAAATATGTGATGCTAGTACTTCACTCAAAGTCTTCAAAACTATCTGCCATGGTACGAGTCTACACCATGTGAATAAATGTGTTGGGGTCTAACATAATGAGACATCATTTGATTGCCAATCATTGATGTATACCGTTAACAGACGTGAGACAACCCACCGATGGTGATAATGGGTGTCAAGGTACCATGGTACAATCTAACAAGTGTGAATAAATGAGTTGGTGTCAAACATCTGGTAGAATCTATCAATCGAGGGACATTGATATATTCCCATTTTCAATAGAGAGGGAACCTACCAAAGATGATTGCAAGCCCCAAGGTACCACAAATAACTCTAGATCCTTTTCCTAGAGAAAGATGTGTTGAAGTTGATAGGAAGAGATCTATTGGAAGGAAGTCATTAAGGCATCCTCCATCATCCAACACGAGGGATAACAAAAGGCCAAATATTTGGAAGGACTCGAATGAATAGATTGTAAGGACCACACCAAGGAACGACTCCGGCATGCACAAGATGGAATAGCGCACGATAGAGATTCTTTGAGCAGTAGCTAATAATGTATACTACTGACAAAGATGAGGAATCCACTAATGGGGTCAAACGGAAACCATTGCACGAATCCCTATGTGTGATGCTTGTTGTTGATGTCGAACACAAGAGAAACCACTCACTCAATGACCAATGATGGTTCGTCATCTATTGAGTGAAAGGTCACCTATCAAAGATGTAAATAGTCCCATGGTGCATCTCTAGGTCATACTCTCATAGAAATGTGTCGAAGATGATAAGAGCAGACCCACCAGTAAGAATTCAATGAGGACCTTCTATACAAGCACGAGTGAGATACAAAGATACTTGTGATGATGAGATATACTTGACTGACACAGGAAGGCCGACTTGAAAGGTCAGAGACTTTCTACAGAATGGTTGACTCAGGCTTAGACTTCCCTTGAACAAAAGCATGACACATTATGTGACTTAGGCAGCATGGATTATAAACTGGGATACATCTGTGATACATGAGGCATCATCAAACGCTCCATATGTTGGAAGAATAATCAATCGAAGGATATTATGCTAAAAAATGAGAAAAAATCTCATAAAGTCGTACTAAACCCAAAATATTGAGACACTGACTCAAAGATTGTTCTTTGTTCAAGGGTGTCAAGATTGTTGCCAACAAAAGAGATAGACACTTTCCCCCCTTATTTTTATTTATTTTTTGTCTTTTCATGTTATTAAAGCCTGAAAAAGAATAAAAGAATGTTATAGTACAGTGGAGGAAATGAGTGTCGTGGGCAAGAAAACTAGTTCCAAAGCACAAGGAAGATACCTATGCTCAATGCAAGGAAGCATGTGCAGGATAAGGACACTCAGGGGATGTCTCATCCAGGGATAAAGGTTTCGAGTCGCAAAGGCATAAATTGCAAGGCTAGCAATTGTTAGGAATGCATAAGCAAATGGTTCCATGATGGTGTTATGAGGAAAATCTCTCTATGGCATGGGTTAAACCACAACAGATGGAATGACATGCAAAAATCAACTCTAATCCCAAGTCTGTTGTATAAATGAAATGCTAACAAGACAAGGTCAAGAACCTACCTCGTCCATACATTCGATGAAAACCACCATTGAGCACACAACTCAGAGCTTTGTACCTGCAACTTGTCTTCAACAACCAAGATATGCAAGCATATGGTGATAATATATAATGTTAGCTTATAGATTAGCATAATCCATTAACATACATGAAAAATACGCCCATGGAATAATAATTCAAATATTTGCAAGATATCAATTGGATGAGAAAAGAGTATTTCTATTAAAATGATCAGCAAAAGTATATAGGTGACAAACTTCTATAACGACACATATCGGAACCAAGAAAATAAGTCCCTCCAGTTGGGCCTCCACCTCTTCAATCCTCCACCAAAGGTAAGCTCATATAAAGGAGATAATGGGGTTATCCATCACAAAGAAGGAAGAGATTGAGGGGTTGAACAATGAGTTCATACTTGCAAGGATAAAGGGATGTAGACTCAATGTGAAGTGAAATTTCTCCAGAGTATCTTTGCTCTCAAAAGTTGACTTCTCTCTTTCTCCAAGGCTTGGATATGGCTCAATTTATAGCCTTCAAATGGAATTGAAGGGCTGATTTAGAGCGTTTCCAGTATATGGAAGGTCAAGGATCATGGATCTCATGACGTGACATGGAAACCCAACATAATTTTTAATTTTGAGCACCAAACCTGATGTACACGGGTTGAAGTGGAGCAACCTGTGTATACGCTTGTTGTCTAATTGGTAGGGCGTGTATATGTGGAAAAATGTATTTTTTTGTCTCTAGAAGGTAAAAAAGGGGACTTCAACTGTGCATGGGGAAATGGAAAGGCCATCCAAGCAAGTTGCATGGGGTGAGGCAAAATTTGCTATAACATATGGCAAGTTGAAGTCGACATTAGGCGTAGAAGCATGAGTAGTTAATATGCAATGCATTTACAACTCATCAAAATTTTGGAAGCCTCATGGGTAGGTTAGCCATCGAGAGATTGAGAGGAAGTCATGAGGCCTCAACGCAGGAACATGGCGGGAATAAACATGGCTTCCAAAACTACTGAAACCACTGCATCATGGGTGTCAAACATGTCAGTGAGATACTAACTAGAACACCCATGGAGAGATAAGCTCCATCATTCATAATGACACATTTGAAGCAACTTGAAAGTATGATGTCGAAAATGAATGGGGTGGATCCTATGGAATATATGTGAATGATACATAGAAATGCCTTGTGTAGTGGAAATGAACCTACCCTATATGATAGTAAAAGACACAATCCCTGCTAAAGAATCCAAAAAAGTGTTAACATACGTAGCAACATACGTTAGGGGGAGTCTCGTAGGTAATGGCCTGAAAAATATTGAGAAGAATATATGAAGCTTCAACGCAAAGTCATGGTGGGACTAAACATGACTCCCAGCCTAATAAAAAACTTGCAGCATAAGTACCAAAATGCAAATGGGGTCTAAGCTAGGGTGCCCATGGAAGATAGGCTCTACCACATGAATTATGACACTTCTAAAAAACAAAGAAGGTTCCATGTTGCAACTCAATGGGGTGAATCCTAAGGAAAAATGAAACAAGAAATGGATAATGCAAAAAATCATGGAGGGGAAAATTTAACCTATATGCCAATTTCGAGATCATTACTTGTCAAAACGAATCAAAATGGAAGAAAAGGTACCAAAGAAAAATTTATTCAAAGTCCTGTATATGATACCAAAAACACTTACCTAGAATTTAATAAGTCCAATATAGAAACCTCTGATAAAAACATGCGCTAAGGGATACAAAACTTGAAAACAAGAAACCCTAAAAGTACAATATGTATAGAGGATCGCGTAGCCTTGTGGCTTATGCATAGTAGTTCTCTAGGTAGATCCCATTACTAGGATGTGGCCAAGGGTTTCTTTGGTAACAAACCTATAAAGTTTCCAATTTAGGAAGAGGTCAAAAATATATAATAATAGATTCAAGGATAGTCTCATCTGAAGGCAACTCAACATTCATGAAACCGGGGCTTGACAAATCACAAATACCAAGGCTCGAGGTCTCAAAAGTAGTAAGATGAGAGTCAAGAGGAAACGTCAAATTACTGGGGCCAATAGGGGGAAGCAAGGGCTCCCATGACCCCATTGGATAAAACACCTGATCAATTGTCGATACCTTGTCTCAAGAAGGCGAACATAACTGCAAAGATCATTTCTCAGAATCAATTGAACATCGAGGATAAGATGCCACATAATTCACCCATGGCGGGAAAAAGTTTACTCGAACACTAGGAACACACAAAGAAGAAAATTGAGTCAAAGACAAACTAGGATGGTGATAATCAGATGAAAGTTGATCAATAGTGACAATGATTCCGTTGTGAGGGAAATCCATCACATGAAAAAAGTGTAGACACCACATCCTTCATAGCATAAACACAGTCACACCCAATAAGAATATTAAAGTCTAAAGGGATTGACACCATTAACAGATCGACTAAAACAATCTTCCCACCTAACATGATAGGAAATTTAGGAAGAATCCCCAAACTTTCACTAGGTCTTTTGTCAAAATCTAACAACTCACTCATAGTTGACACGATCTTGGGAGAACCCAATTCCTGCCAAGCCAAGAAGAATAAAATACTTGCAGAGGATCCTTCATCTACAATACATCGATGAATGCATTTCAAATAATATTTAAGCATAATCCTTATCTGGAAAGGTACAGGAGAAGGAAGGTGAGGCTCCACAAGATCATTCCAATTAAAGGAAACCATCCTAGGACATGGAGGGAGCGTAATCGAAGAAAGTGGAATGTCGCCTTGTTCAGAATGTACTGAACTGGAAATGTTAAATACATGGTTAAAATATGCATCACTCCCCAAAAGAAGAGTGGGATTGGTCAAAGATTGAATCGACGAGATCACTTCCTCAGACTGGTCACTCTCCAAGAGAAGAGTGGGATCAAATGAAGATTGCATCGGCATGACCACTTCCTCAACCACTAGTTGAATATGATGCGAGACAACATGGTCAAGAGATGCATCACCCCCCAAAACGAGAGTGGTATCAGCCGAAGATTGCATCGGCACGACCACTTCCTCAACCATTGATTGAATATATTGTTGGGAAATCGAAGATGAAACAAAACTAGAAGGGCCTTCAGACAAGGACCATGCTCTTTCTACCATGGCAATAACATGGAACAAATGATTAAGGTGGTCTCCCTCGCAAATCTTACAAGGGTAATTGGGATTAATTCCTATACATATATGCTTCTCAACCATATTAATGCTTCCAACCTGACTTGCAGCAGCCGGTGGGTTGCCCCCAGCATGACTTGCAATGGTTAGGTGCTTATCTCAACCATGATTTGCAGAGGTTGGTGATGGTTTTCCGGTATGACTAGTTGTGACTAAACGCATGCCCTCAGTATGACTCGCAACGATTGGTGACAGGTCTCCAACATGACTAGCAGAGGTTGTTGACCTATCTTCAATATGACTCATAGAGGTTGGTGAACTAATGCCAGTATGACTCACAGTGACTGGACTTGTTCTTCTAGCATGACTCGCAACGACTGGTTTATTTCCCTCGGTATGACTTGTAGTGGCTGGTCACAGGTCTCCAACGTGACTAGCAGAGGTTGGTGACTTCTTCTCCTTACTCTTCCTCTTCCTATTCCTTTTAGACTTATGGTTACTAGTAGAAATACTTTCACTGGAAGAGGGATAAGAAGAAGGAGTAGACTTCTTAGATGTAGAAGGTGAAGGATCAACATCCATACGATGCCCATGATATAAGGTACTTATCTGAGAAGCATTAAGAGCGTTCCGGACTTTCGGAGTGGTGCACAACTAAACCAATAGTCCTACATTCAACCCTGGAATGTTCAAAGTGGTCATCAAGGGGCAACCAACATTTCCAAAGAATGGATAAGCACAAGAATCCCCTTGGGCAGGGGTCCCTTGGTTGATATCCTCGAGAACTTTGGCCATAACTTTCTTATGCACAGGTTCGTCCCTTGCAGGATTGTTCATAACCATAAAAGTCTCATGCACTGATTCTGGAAAACCAATGGTATAAAAACCCACGCCTTCTAAGAGGCGTCTCCATGCTTTCAAGAGAAAGACCAATGGTCCTTCCCGACTAGCTGAGCGATTGGTCAACCACCTTGAATCAACAATCCAAAAGCGGTGATACTGACACAAAATAAGGCCAACAATACAAAGAAACACTCCACTAAAAATTCCTAAGAGAAACATTGCAAGCAAAAAACTTTTCCAAATCTTCAGCCTAGGTGGATAAGGTCGTGAGTCCAAAGCAATGAAAAAGTGGAAAGGGACCTTCCAGACAGAGGCACGGGTTTTTTAAGTCTCATGGACCAACGAAAAAAGGAGTGAGATGCAGTTATCTCGACCTCCACTGACCAACCTTATCTGGTGCAAGCACCCACACTTCGCAGGGAACCCTCCAACATTACTGAAAAATGTGATACGAAATATGTCCCAGATACAACAACAAACCCCCATAGTCACCTCTAAGATCCCTAGGAAAATCAACTAACGTCACCAACTTGCAGTCAGCGTCCAAGGGGTATAGTCAATAGTTGGGATCGAACATACCTAAACCAAGGCCCTAACCCTAAACTTGTTTGTGAACCCTAGAAACGAAGTCTAGTACATTTTAAGTTTAGCATTAGTTTTAGCAGTTGTTTTTACTCAAAGGGTATAGAGGTGCAACTGATGTTGTTTGATACTCTTGCACAAATGAAACTTATAAGAACATTAGAAAATAAAACTTTACACTAATTCTTTGAATGAAAAAGAGTTTCAAAAAAAAAATGCATGAACAATCCTTCAAACCTTGAAATGCAAATTTTTCCTATGCCAATATCTTTTTCTTTTTCAAATAACAATGCAAAGAAATAAAGAGACCTAACTAGAAAAAAATAGGTTTTGTCATTTTCTTTTTCTTTCTACCAAAGCAAGCAACATGCCTAAAGACCTTAGTGCTAGTGAGCAAATTCGTTTCTTGAAAAGTTCAAAGACAAGGGAACCAAAGAAGAATAACCAGCAAACAAGTAGTTTTGTCTTTTCTGTTACTAAAAGAAATGAAATGCAATTTTTTTTTCTTTTATGAACACAAGGAAGAAGGTAAAGAGAAACAAAGGAAACAATCAAGAATCATTAAAACCGAGCAATCAAACTGGAAACTCAGCCCAACTACACACGACTGACCTTTCAATCAATCTAAAGAACCTTATAACCAAAAGACTAACTTAGCCAAAAGCGAGATCTTGTAGACGATTTCAAAGTTTTCAGAGACTTAACACAACAATCAAAAGCAAAAACAAACCAAGAAGGCTCAGATTATACTAAAGAACCAATCCAGATCCTCCAAAACTGAGAGAAAGGCTAAAAAATCAAGTTTCTTACACAGATATGTGACTGTGTACACTATGACTAGCGAACATTTGCGGGTCATACAAGGGAAAAGCATGGATATTTGTGACTCATAAAGGGACAAAGAGCGGATGGATAAGTAAAACTTGAAAAAAAAAAATCACAATCCAAAAGGAGGCTTCCAAAAACTTAGAAAAAGTTTCTAGATGGCAGATGCTTTGAAAGGAAAGCCCAGAAAACAAGAAAAGTTACAAAAATCAAAGACAACACAAGACACCCTAAGACCGAACCAAACTAGGAAAAGAGATCCCCAGTATGGTCACCAATTATGTTACGGTATTTTTCCCCTGTGACCTTGGGTCATGTCACAACAAAGCGAGACCATATGTAAAAGACAAAACCTACCCTCACACACAAGAATGCTATAAGAAAATAACTACTTTGAGGAGAGAAAGAGAGAGGGAGAGAAGGAGAGAAGGAGAAACTTCAGACCTTGTATCCTACATCTGATGTCGATCCTTGATTTCCACCTTTAATTTTTCTCCTGATCTCCACTGGTATCTACCTGCAAAACAAGACGAAGTCTATGTTGCAACAAGGTAGTTATGAATTCAAAGCATACATATAATGTAAAAAAATTCAAGTATATGAAACAAAATAACATATATCAACAAATTGAATCAATTTACACATGTATGGAAGGAAAGAGAACTCTTTTATTGAAAATGGTGAAAGTGGGTAGTTACAACCCAACTCTAACCGTCGACACTGCCTCAAAACCATTAGCCCAATTTCCTCCACTAGTCCTTCAAGCATCAACTCAACACAATGGCTCTTCCTTAGATGACTCGGAAGGGATAGGAACACACCCTACAACCACATATGCGAGAGGAAAGAATGTTGTAAAACAAGTTCCAAATCAAGGGGATGCTACTCAGAGGATCAAGGAAAGTAGGGAAGCTTGCAAATTCATCAGCATAATCTTGCACCTAGCTTGTCCCCCTCATCCATGCCCTCAAAGGTGCATTTATACCTTCCTCAAGGTGTTGAGGTGGTTGTATTCCATTGTGTATGGGCCAAGGGAAGTTTGGGAACAAGCCCAACTGAAAACTCCGCCCAAAAATGTGGAATATTTTATTTTTTTCATATTTTTTGAGGGAATCCATGGGTTGCAAACTAGCAAGGCACGAATATTCGCAGTTTGCATAGGGGTGACCCGCGGATGGAAAAAAAAATGTTGGTTTTTAGATGAGGTTGATGAAGGAGGATGGGATTTTAGTTTGCAAGCTAGGTAAAAGGGCTAAGCCATCTCACAAATGCAATTGAGGTGGCAATTTGTGGTATAACACCATGATGCAACTATGAGAAAATCGTTGCATTAAGAGATGCATTTTATAGCATTTTATAAGGGATGTGTATTATGTATGTCTATAATGCTAACATGGCATATGTAAACGAAAAATGTTAGTTAAAAAAATAAGAAATAACAACATTAACTATATAATCTCTATTATTATCCGTAAAATATTTAAAAAGCTGTGTGTGTGTGTTTGTGTGTGTGTGTGTGTGTGTGTGNNNTGTGTGTGTGTGTGTGTGTGTGTGTGTGTGTGTGTGTGTGTGTGTGTGTTATTGTGTGTTATTGTGTGTGTCATTGAGGATTCTCACAAAAATGGTCAAATCCACCCTCCTTTCAATTCCACATTCATCTCACTCATTCCAAAAATGGATGACCCACGATGTTTCGATGAATTCAAGCTAATATCCCTTTGTAACTGCATCTACAAGGTCATTGCAAAAATAATTGCCCGACGGTTGAAACTCTTATTATTATATACTATTTCAAAAGAATAGTTTGGTTTCCTGGAAGGCCGCCAGATCCATGAAGCAATAGGAGTTTCCCAGGAAGTTCTTCACAGCTTGAAGACCTCCAAAAAAAAAGGTGTGATTTTAAAAGATAGATTTATCAAAGGCATATGACAGGGTGGATTGGTCATACATCATATTACTGCTCACTCACTTGGGGTTTGAGGTACCTTTCATAAGATGGGTGATGGCCTGCATTTATACAATATCTTTTGCAGTTCTTATAAATGGGGCTGCCTCCCCATTTTTCTCCAAAGAAATGGGTCGGTGTCAAGGCTTCCCACTATCCCCCCTACTCTTTCTACTTGTTGCATAAGGTTTAAGCAAAGCAATAGCAGCGACTGTAAACACAGGGGATTTCCAAGGCACACAGATCTCCCTAAATCACAGAATCACACATTTACTATTTGCTGACGACATCTTAATCATCTATAGTGGACAGGCACAGGATGCTGAGAAGCTTGAGGAGATCTTAAGCCTCTTAAGATCGACAACGAGGATGTAAACAAACTTACAAAAGTCTACCATATCAGTCATGGGATTGGATGACAATGAAAGGGTTGTCTACGGTGGCTACTTTCCACACCCTATCCAGGACATCTCAAATGGTATAAAGTATTTGGGATTTCAGTTAAAGCTGAACAACTAGTGAAAGGAGGACTGGAGGTGGTTGATATCAAAATTGGAGAAGAGACTAAATATCTGGAACTACATGTGGTTGTCTAGGGAAAGAAGATTAACACTGACAAAATTTGTAATGGAGGCTATACCTATCTATTGGATGTCACTGGCCTGGATCCCAAAAGGAATATTGGATAAGGCCATGCACATATGCACAATATTTATTTGGTCTAGATCAATGGAAAATTACACTCCACCTTGGGAAAAATGGGAGTGATTAGCTCGGCCAAAGGCACTAGGTGGATGGGGCCTAAAAAATGTCTTCTTTTTCTCCAAGGCTCTAGCAGCAAAGATAGTTTGGAGACTTATTAAAACATCCAGTTTATGGACCACGGTGGTTATCCAAAAATATATAACGCCTGACTCAGTAGAGGATTGGATACGGAAGCTTGTCTGAAAATGCCCAAACTATTCTATTATTTGGAAAGCTCTGTTTTCTTCATTTTCGATGATTGGAGATGGCTTGGCATGGCGAATTGGAAGAGGGAACCAGGTTTGAATCGGTGTAGACCCTTGGCCTGGAAGTGGAATATCCCATATTCTACCAATCGATTTAATTAACCAGCTTCATCTACATGACATTTTCTGCTTGGCCCAAGTCTCAGATCCAAACTCATCCTCTATATGGCAACAAGGCTAGAAAAATGGTGACTCATTGGGACTAGAAGGAAATGATGCCATTCTTTGGGATAACTATATTTTGGCCCTAACGGCCAATGATATCAGACTTTCGGATCGAGAAGATGAATTAGTTTGGAAATATGCCCCGCATGGGGAGTATTCACCAAAGATGGGATATATTGCACTCAATGTAAATTTACAACAACTGGAGCCTAGTTGGTGGTGGTGCGGACTATGGAAATTAAAGTGCCCTCTCAAGGCAAGTCTTTTGTAAATTTTGCGAGTCTTCTGTGTTGATTTTTAAAATCACAGAACATGTCTCCTTATATCCTTCTGCTCACACTTATGTACAGCCCTACAAAGTCCAGTTCTCACAACTTTGTTTTGATAGTCATATGGTTAAGCGTCAATGCTACCATGGTAGCATCTACAAAATGTAATTTTGTCTCTCCGGATGAATAAAATTACGCTTCTTTATGTGGATATATATATATATGACCAACCTAGATCCATCTTAACTTGATCGAATTTATTAAGCATGAATGAAATCAAATTGCTTAAGGAGAAAATATGAAGGATCAAATCCCTCAAAGTGCAAACCTTTCCTCATGTGATAGTGGTCAACACAAGCGTACATCAATTTTTAGTGCAAAAAGTTAACCTCTTTTAAGCACTTATACGCAGTACAAAATATACCACAACCACATGCATACTCACTGCTATTCATTAATACTTATAATGGATCCAACTTTGTGTCTTACATGACATCATTGTGCAATCATAAATAATAGTTGCATAACCATTGACTCCTTTTCCATAGACAATAAAAGGAAAGTTCATAATAATCAATTTTAGTGCAAAAAGTTAACCTCTTTTAAGCACTTACATGGAGTACAAAATATACCACAACCACATGCATACCCATTGCTATTCATTAATACTTACAATGGATCCAACTTTGTGTCTTACATGACATCATTGTGCAATCGTAAATAATAGATGCATAACCATTGACCACTTTTCCATAAATAATAAAAGGAAAGCTCATAATCATAGAACTTTTAGGGGCTTAATTTCCTCATTTGGTCAATTTCCCATTTTTGTTTCGAAAACGATTTCCCAATTAATAGATGCAAAATCATTGATCGCTTTCCAATAAATAATAAAAAGAAAGTTTATAATCATGAAAAATTTA
>CBVK0102015689.1:0-13008 GCA_900067695.1 Picea abies | reverse complement strand
TCCTCATTTGGTTAATTTATCGTTTTTGTTTAAAAAACAACTCTCCAATTTTCTTTAATAATAGATGCATAACCAATTTTCTTTAATAATAGATGCATAACCATTGACCACTTTTCCATAAATAATGAAAGGAAAACTCATAATCATAGAACTTTTAGGGGCTTAATTTCCTCATTTGGCCAATTTCCCATTTTTGTTTCGAAAACAATTTCCCAATTAATAGATGCATAATCATTGATCGCTTTCCAATAAATAATAAATAATAAAGTTTATAATCATGAAATTTTTAGGAGCTAAATTTTCTCATTTGGTTAATTTGTCGTTTTTGTTTCAAAAACAACTCTCAAGTTTTCTTTTTCTTTCCAAAAACAATTGTCCAAATTTTAATAGGAAAGAAAAAGAAAATTGGAGAGTTGTTTTTGAAACAAAAACCATAAATTAACCAAATGAGGAAATTTAGCTCCTAAATTTTTCATGATTATAAGCTTTCTTTTTATTATTTATTGGAAATACACACACACACACACACACACACACACCATGAAAAATCCCCATTTATATCCGTAAATTAAATGGAAATTACATTTTCTGTGTGCATAATACACTTACAAATGTAATGCTACATACATATTGTACATTTCATTGATGTTCCATTGAAAAATAATCCTAGATCCTGTGTTTTTCATTTTCTTATTTTTAACCTCATACCATCCCCTTGGATAAGGTTCCACAATGACTAACTATAATTCAAAATTTGGATAGTCAAGATTCATATGGAGAACTAATTCCTTATCCAAATTAGAGGGGTTGTATTAATGAAGTCTCTTCACTCCATTTGGTGGGGCTCTTGATGAGGAAAGCTTGGTAATATTGTTTTCTTGTCTATCCTTCGAGGGATGACATAATTACTTATTTTGCACTTCTAGATATGCATTGTTATCCTTATCTGAAATTGTAGTTTGTTGATCGTTGGCATTCCAATCATCTTCAACCTCTAAGTACAATTGCTCACATGATTGCCAAATCCTTGGTTTTGGTTTATGTCCTTTATGCCTTTTTTATTGAGCTTGCACTTGTGGACAAGAATCCTAAAGATGTCTGATTTGTTGGGAGATTTGGCACATAAAAGTTGTATACATCTAGAATTTGAGCCTAACTTAAAAAAATCCTCTGTAATAACATCTTACCTAGTAGACCCTTGCTAATGTTGATCTCAACACATGTTTTGGCATATGTGAATAAATCCCAACTCAATCTGCTCAAGATTTATTTTTATGTAGCTTCCTAAGGCATTATTGATATCTTTAAAAAATGATAAATGCCAAAAATGATGTGGTAGATTTGGGAGATGAACTCAAACTAGGATTTTGGTTGTAGACATAGTAGTAAGGTCAAAATCTAGGAACCATGGGGTAAGAAAAAGTCCTACTCTTCCCCAAAACTAGGTACCCTCCTCAAAAATTTATCATAATCAATAGGGTTTGAATATTGAACAATAAATAAAACCTCGGAGCATAGATATGCCTCACAATGATTTGTTTAGGTTGAATGGATCCATTGGTACATGTCTGATGAAAAGAAAGAAACCATTGAATTTGCAAATTATTGAAGATTATTTATAAAAGGAAATGAGGTTTGTAACATATGACTTGGAGACCTTAAGATTTAGCACCTCTTTAGATTTCTCCGCAATATATGCACATGATAGAGGAGGGTTCGTAGCAGTGGAAGTAGAGGGTTTATTTATAACTACATTCTTAAAAGAAACAAGTTTTGAGGATGAATTCCCTCCATATCACATTGCTCCACCATGCAAGGGTAGAACCAAGGTGAGATTTGAATCTTTGTCAATGTTATAGTAAGAAAACAAATAATGCCCAATAAGTTGTTTACCTTCAAAGAAAAGTCTCCATTGGTCCACAAGGATCCCCTGCGTGAGCACCAGTGTATGTTTTATATTTACCACATAATCAAAGGAATTCACTCAAATATTAAGGTTTTCCCAATAAGAGACTTAACTGTGATTTGAAAGATTACTTTGAGATCATAACCCTCTTGGTTTAAGATCAGCCCAGCAATGTTATTGTTATTAGGAATTATAGCAAACACTTGGTGTGCACGGATTTCATCAAACACTTGGCATGCATCATAAACTAAAAACCAAACCTGCAATTTGTTAATAATCTTGGCATTTCCAAGAGCTGCAACCTCTCCCTAATCTAGATTTTGTTAAGCAATGGAGGACAACATTATCATACCTTGGGTTTTCTCTTCCATAATCAAACATTGCACCCCAAACACATGTTTGTGGAAATTTATGGTAGCGGTAGCATGCATGAGGGCTACAATCAGATGGGATTTTAGAATAAAGAAACACAATACCATGGTTTCCACATTAGTCCCCACTCCCCTACTCCCCTAGGCATGCGCAACGAAGGGCCTAGCTAGACCTTGGGTGGGTCACTAACTAGTCGTACTTACCATTCTCCACCACAATTGCCACATTTTCCTAAGCCATTTTCCTACAACCCCGATCACCTTATGTAGCCATAAGCACATGCTTGTAAAAATGCACGATGTCCACAATTAGATGAGGTTTCAAAGTAAAGAACGATGTCAACATGGCTATCACACCATGACGTTATTATTCTTTGCCACAACCACCACATTCACATATACCAGACTCCCATCTTAGAAATTAATCAATCCAATATATTGATATAGTTTGTTGAAATTTTTGAAGATTTTTTAGCAGGATACAATTATTTTACTTAAAAATTTTCAAATTGAAAAAAAAAAAAAAACTGTATTAAATCCTTAAAAAAATATATTTATATAAAAATCTCTTCAAACATTTATAGCAACTTTATACATTTATAAAACAAGTATCATTTATGGTAAAATTTATGAAAAACATTTTAGTCATAATCACACTTGCAAAACAAATCATAGTCAAAATGGGTCACATGGTGTGAAGGAAGATGTGGGGGAGCATAATCTATTGATTCAGATGCCTTAATCGTTGACCAAAGATCATGATTTATTGGTTGGTGACATGCCAATTTCTTTGTTTGAAGGAGAGAAGTTGCAGGAGAAAGTCTAGACCCATCTGGAGGAGGTTGTGAATGACATGAACCTATCTCCATTGTAGTGGCACAAGTTGGAGGCTTTGTGGTGCAAGGGATCAACTCTCTTTATGTTTCAATTTTGCGCTCCCATGTAGCTAGTAATCACTCCTAATGCAAGGTGTAGTCCTTGTGGGTCACATCAAGGGATGTTCCAAGGGCTCTGTCATCGAATGAGAAGAGTGAGGTTTCCTACACAATGGGTCTCTCCAGGGACACAAAACCCCTTCTTGACCAGTCCAAAGTAAACCATCAGTCTTCTCCCCTTGGTTCTCCCTCATTTCCTATGGTACATAACTGTATCTATTATGGTCTAGGGATCCTTTACAATGTACTGGGATAAGAGAGGTTTAAATTTTGACAGGAAAAGGGGTATTGGGCCTATTGTAATGTCCCCCAGCCCAACCGAGGGACATTATGGTGTAGAATAACTAATAAAAATGAAAATATGCTAACTAAATATATTCATGTAGCTTTCAACTACAAATCACAGCTAGAAATAACTAATCTCTATTACCATATATTTAATGCAGTTACAAAAATATAAAACAAACATGAAATGCAACTAATGAACACCATTATAGCAACATATAAATATGTTCTCATACTCAGAGCAAAACATAGAAACTAACCACATAATATAACACAACAACAAGATAAAACACTTATCTTATGAGAACGTTTGTGCAACTAGCTGCTTGGGATGGACGTTCCACCAAACCATAGATTCATTGTTCCAAATATCAATAGTCGGTCACCCCCGAGTTAAGGCAGTAATCCACAAAAGGGGGTGGTCTCCCACTGTCCACTCACAACTCGTAAAATTCACACCCATTGGTATCTTCCTATAGCTATCTTGATTTTTCACCAGCTCTCTTCCTCTTGACCTGCCCGACCCAAGGAATGTACCCCTTCATTGATCTCAGTCCCTCAGGCATCCCATTCGATTATTAGGGTCTCTCTAGCACATGTAACCAAGAATCTCTCAGTTGGGAACTCAAGGGATCTTGTTGCTAGGAAAAACTACCAGAAACCAACAACAAACACTTGTTGTTACAGTGCAACTCGCCCAAGAGTTCACTCTTCAGGCCTAACAACCTGGCTCTTCCGTCTTCAGCTCCAATTTGCTCCAAATATGCTCCAACATGCTCTAGAATTTTCCCTCCATGGATGCACCAGCTCCAAGCTCTCTTCCTTGCACTCCCTTTTCTTCTCATGCCCAAAAAAATTGAATGTGTAAAACTATTGTAGCTACCCATATGGATTTTCCTCTCTTTGGCTTGCTTGCTTGACTCACACACTTCCCCAAGTTGATTGTACTCAACCCCCATGTGCCCAATAATTATGGGATGTGACCACTCACACCCACCCTCTTACATGTATTCAATGATCAGATTTGGGAACACTCAATCATAAATTAGAAGGTTCATATATCAATAACAATATTAGGAAAATGGGTTGGATTAATATTCATGGATAATTCCCCCTCAGACCCCCTCTTGACCATTCTCTTAGACCCTCCCTTCTCTCATGGATTAATTAAGACCCCATCTCTGTCTGTTTCCCCTTAGCAGCTAACATCACATTTTATTATTAACATTCAAAAATACAATTCAATTTGCATAATACATCACTTGGTCATAGCCACATATTATATCTACATAAGCATTAATTAAACTAGGGATTATAGTGGAGATGCTACATTCCCCCTCCCCTACAATTGTGCGTCATCCTCGGTGCACACTATGTTGATATACATATATGCAAATTTACATTACAATGTTTATAAAATAAAATTTTGCACTTTCACAACTCCAACAATAGTTCCAACCAAAATCTCTTGTTCCTCTCAACTCGTCGACCCCAGGAGTACACCATTAGTTTATTAGGGATACTCTAAGGAGTGTACCATTTTTTGATCAGGATTAACCCAAGGAATGAGCCATTCATTTATCAGGGTCTCCAACGTAGTTGGCTAGGACTCTGAGATGTGGCTTCTAGCTGCTCAAAATGGAGTCTTGCATTATGTTTTCTTCAAAATTGTCAAAATTTTGTGGGTATTCTTCCCACATGTTTTCTTCATGCTCCCATGTAGCATATTCAGGACCGTAGTAGGTCTGTTGAACCTTTACCATCCCTATGGACTTGTTCCTGGGCAATTTGAATTTCCATTCTAGGATGTGTGTTGGCTCCACCTGGAAATCTCCTTCGTGCTCCACCTGGATCACATTCCAATCAATTATGTGGTTAGGGTCAGGCACATATTTCTTTAATAATGACACATGAAATACATTATGCACTCTCATAGATGTAGGTAATGCTAGCATGTATGCAACTAGCCCTATATTTTCTAATATTTCAAAAGGCCCACAATATCTTGCTACCAAGTTCGGGCGACTTCCTAATCTTAGTGAACTTGTCTTTGCCTTCACTTTTAAAAACACATGTTTTCCCACTTTAAAATATCTAAACACTTTATTCTTGTCTGCATAGATTTTCTACCTATCCTAGATAGCCTTTAAATTCTACTTTATCTTTGTCATCTGCTCTTCCATTTCCTTTAACAAATCTGGCCCAACAATTGCTTTATCTGATAGGTTATCCCAACTCACTAGTGTGTTACACTTCCTGCCATACAATGCTTCAAATGGACTCATTTTCAATGAGGCTCGATACCCATTATTGTATGCAAATTCCACTAAATGAATATAATATTTCCACTTTGATGGTTGATCCATCACATACATTCTAAGCATGTTCTCAATTATTCGGTCAGTCCTCTATGATTGCCCATCTAACTCTGGGTGATACATAGTACTGAGATTTAAATTTGTCTCAAAGCCTTTAAACAAACCCTTCCAAAAATTTGAAGTAAATTTTGGATCTTTGTCTGAAACTATTTCCTTAGGTACTCCATGTAGCATGACAACTTCTTTCATGTAAATTTATGCAATATTGGTTGCCTTGTGTGCAGTATTCATTGGAATGAGATGAGTTGCATTAGTTAATTTATCCACCACCACCATGATGGAATCATGTTGCTTCGTTGTTCTGGGAAAATTTGTAACAAAATCAATTGTAACTACTTCCCATTTCCATTATAGAATGGGTAATGGTTGTAGCATCCCAACTGGATTCCTATGTTTTGTCTTCACCTTTTGGCATTCCAAACATCTAGCTATGTAATTAGCCACTTCTTTCTTCATTCCCGATCAAAAGTATTGGCTCCTTATAGCTGCAATTATTTTATGATATCCTAGGTGCCCAACACATGGCACATTATGCATTTCCTTCAGAGCTACATTTTTCAGCTCATTGGAATTCAACACATCTAATTTTCCTTTGTACATGAGAACTCCATCTTCTTTCAATTCGTAATAATTGAATTTTTTCTGAAAATTTCCTTGTTGCAATGTTTCTTTTATTTTTAGATACTACTAATCTGAATTTTTTGTTGCAATAATCTTATCTTTCATATCATACCTGTACATGTTGATGGTTGCAACATGCAATTCATGAGCTCTCTTGCTGAGTGAATCAACCACTTGATTTTACTTGTCTTTTATGTGCTTAATTCAAAGTCATACTCACTTGGAAATTTCAACCATCTAGTTTGTCTAGCATTTAATGTTGTTTTTCCAAATAAATACTTTAGACCACAGTGGTCTATCCTTAGCTCGAATTTCTTCCCCATAAGGTAGTGTCTCCAAATTTTTAATGCATGTACAATTGTTTCTAACTCCAAGTCATGTGTAGCATAATTCCTCTCATGCTCTTTTAATTTTTCGAACTCATAGCATACTACATGACCTTTTTTACTAAGGATTCCATCGAGCCCTTCCTTTCATGCATCAATGCACACAACAAAATTTTCATCAAGATATACAATCTTCAATATTGGAGCACTTGTCAATATTTCCTTCAACTACTGAAAGCTTTCTTCACACTTGGAAGTCCACTCAAACTTCACTCCCTTCTTTTGCAAAGAAGTGATTAGGCTTGCAATCTTAGAAAATCCTTTTATGAATCTTCGGTGATAATTGGAAAGACCCATGAATGATCTGACCTTTGTAACATTTCTTGGCATCGATCATCCTCTGATGGCTAATATCTTCTTAGGATCAACTTCTATCCCTTTTGTTGAAAATATATGCCCCAAGTAGTGAACCTTCTTTTGATAAAAGATGCACTTACTTAGCTTAGCATACAATCTATGCTCTCTTAAAACTTACAATGCCATTCTTAAATTTTGCCCATGTTCCTATGCTGACTTAGAGTAGATGAGTATATCATCTAGGAACACAACTACAAACTTGTCCAAGTACTCCTTGAACACTCCATTCATCAGACACATAAAAACAACTCGGGCATTTGATAGTCCAAATGGTACTACTGTGAATTCATAATGCTCATATCTCGTCCTGAATGTTGTCTTGTCGATGTTTTCTTCCTTTATCCTTACTCGTTGATATCTTGACCTCAAGTCAATCTTGGAAAATATTCTTGCACCTTTCAGTTGATCAAAAAAATCATCAATTATTGGAAAAGGATACATGTTCTTTATTATGACCTTATTTAGTTGTCTGAAATCAATACACGGCCTTAAGGTTCCATCTTTTTTCTTCACAAAAAGAACTGGGGCTCCCCAACGTGACACACTTGAGCGTATATACCCCTTCTTTCAAATCTCTTCAAGTTGCATCTATAACTCTTTCAATTTTGGTGCGCCCATTCTATAAGGTCTTTTGGACACTGGGTCAACTCCTGACATTAAATCAATAGAGAAATCAATGTCTCTCTTTGGTGGCAATACTAGGATTTCTCTAAAAACATCTTCAAAATCCTTTAAGACTAAGTGGTCTTCGATGCTTAACACTTTATCTCTAGCTGCCTCTTCCATATGGGCTGCAAAAATATGACATTCCTTCCTGAAACTCTTCTTCAACTACATAGCTAAAATCTCTCTAACAACTACAACTCTTGTAATGCCTTGAACCTTTCATTGCTGCCCTTCTTTATCAAAGAATGTGATTGTCTTGTTGTAACAGTCTAGGACAACATGGTATTTTTCCAACCAATCCATGCCAATTAGAACCTAATGATATGATGTTTACATCTACCTTTGTGTTGAGTCCATTCATGTCTATTGGACAATCCTTAACCAACTCATTGATTTTCCACTTATCTCCTATGGCTAATTCAACTAACCAAGATTTCTTGTGCTTACTCTTTTGCAAGTGAAATCTTTCAACAATATTAGCATTTATGTAACTATGGCTAGCTCCATAATCAATTAAAATTGCTATGGGATTATCAATCTTACCTTGCAATTCAATCATGGGGGATTGATACTCTGCTTGCTTGTTGTCCAAGGCTACATAAATCTTTGGCATGCTTCCTCCCACGTCTTCCATTTTTTCAACCTCCTGAATGTTATGGAAAATCCTCATTCTTTCTCCTTCGTGAGGGCATTCCCTATATAAATTATTTCCCTCACATCCCCAACAATGTACAAGTTGTTGCCTTGGCCTTTTCCCAAATGAATATGCAGTCTTGTGCTCATTTTGGGTCGATTGACCTTGTTTATTTGATTGGGTGTTGTTCTTTAAAAATGGTGGCTTAAAACCTTTCTTCCTTTGATCATTTTTACTCTTCATCTTGTCATTCCAATCCTTTTGGAAAATTTGCCTTCCTCTGCTTTGCTCATAAATATGCCTTGCTCTCCTTATGGATTCCTCCAAAGTTTTGGGGTTATCATATTGAATGTTTTCACTGTAGAAGAAGGGTAACCCACTTAAAAACATTTGGATTTAGACCTTCTCATCCTTGATGAATTTAACATACTTCAACAATTCAAAGAACCTCTTTTCATATTCATCCATTGTCATGCTTCTCAACTTGAGTTCAAAGAACTCTTTCATCTTCCTTTCATAGTAATGCTCAGACAAATATTTCTCTCGAAAATATCCTTTCAATTTCCTCCATGAGATCATTTTCTCATCAAGGTTCTTATCTTTCTTAATTTGATCCCAACACATGGCTTACTTTCCCTGCAAGTGGTAGGTGGTAATTCTAGATTCTACCCGAGAGGGGTAATCATGCAACTGGAAATATTTCTTCATTTCCAATAGCCAAGCCTCGACCTCTTCTCCTTTCTTGTGCTCACCATTGAAAGTTGGAGGCTTAATCTTCATGAGTTCACCTTGAAATATGTCTACCTTAGGCCTCCTCCTCTGCCTCTGAATAGGAGACATGCTTGGGTTGTTTCCTGTCCCATAAGTTGCATGAGTTCTTCTGGTGGATTGCCTTGGAGAATGATGGTTCCTGCTCATGCTTCTTGACTGCCTATCATTTCCATGATCATCCCTTTTGCTATGAGATCTAGATGCTAACACTTGTCTGACACTAGATACTTTCTGAGTGCCAGAGTCCTTGTTAACTTTGTTATGCAACATGTTTAAGCTCTGATGTATCTCTTCCTGATCCTTCATAATCCTTTCATTATCATCTCTATAACTCTGCACTTCTCTATTCAGGCTTCTCATAGTGACAGACTCCTGCCTATCTCTTCTTCCATTCAACTTTGTCTCAACACTCTCCATGTTGACATGCAAACCTAAGATCTCTTCCACATGGTTGTAATATCCCTAAGAATCTTCCATAACTCCAGTCCTCATATCAGAACCAAAGTTTTTTTCATGTGCCTCTAATTATGCAATAAATGTGCATGTAATAATTATTGTTAGAACATGCATAGCATAAAAGATTTCATCCATTATAATACATGCTATTTATTCATCAATTTATGAAGGACACATTTCACCAATTCAAATTTTGATTCCCTTGATGCATTCCTCTCTTAAACATCTTTTCGACGGCTATACTCATGCCTCAATATGAGTTTTGAGTGAAAAGTTACAACATTTATATACTGCAATTTCCACTCTTTTACTGCTACAAAAATATCTTGATTAATTTCTAAGAAATTTTATTGCCCAAATCAAAGTTATAGGTTTACAAATGTCTTCGATTTCTCAAGACCTTTCCAACAACTATTCTCTCTCTCAAATATGAGCTTTGAGATGAAAGTTATGGTTCAGAGAAGTTTAGGATGTTTTACCCAATTTACCCTCTTTCTCTCCCAGCACATTTTTACATATCCAAATCCCATATCTGACTCCATGGTTGTCTTCTATGGTTCATGATCTTTCCATAGACTACTCTCGTTCCCCAAACGAACTTTTGAGCATGCAGTTATGCCCCCTAGAAGCAATTTTGTGCCAAAATTTTACCCTTGTTGTTTTGGCTGTACCTTTCTCATACGAGCTCCGTGAACAATTTAGTGCAATTGATAGCTCTCTTTGAGTTCTTTTATTTGAACTATAGAGACAAATGTACCATGGTACACTTAGTTATTATGGGTTTTGATTGACTAAAAATGTCGCTTAGGCCTTCAAAAATGCCCCGCAAGTTAATGGCCTTCAAAAACCACAAAATTTCGCATAAAATTGATTGTTTTACTGCGTTAATAACCCTTAAATCTTAGTCGTTGATCTCAAATTAGGTGAAATATGAGTCGTTGATCTGTGCTCCATCGACCATCGACAATCAACGTTCTCCTTTGGCATGCAAAACACTTCCCCAAACTTCCCACCCTATCATCAATCATCGACCCAACTCCCTGACGATCAATTTACACACCCTCCAAACCAACCGACCCGACCGTTAGACGTCGGCATTTTCCATTAATGCATGTAAATCCTTACCAATCCAACTGACATCTGAACATCTGCCTTCGTTCATCCCCGTCAACTGATGAAAAACACTTCCTCAATTTGGTCGACCCGATCATCGACCATTGACCATCTTTGCTGGTTGACGTGGCATGACACCGACATGACATGAAACGCCATCTTGAAGTGTTAACTTGGATGATGTGGCATGACACATCATCACCCTCTTTCCTTCATTAGCCATTGATTGATTCTCTAGGGCGACCCGAACACATTGTTGAATTTGGTCGACGCCCGACCATCGGCCCACGAATGTTAGCGATTTCTGTTGGCAACTGAGAACACTTCGCCGAATCCGGTCGACGCCCAACAATCGACCCATCGGCCATCAATGATTTCCATTAGCGATTGAAAATACTTCGCTGGATTCGGCCAACATCTGATCGTCGACCATTGGTAGTGAGAGATGTCTTCTGGTCGAACCAAAATCTTTGTCATTTCGGTCGAACCAAGCATCGGTTGTCAGCGATTTCTCTTGGTGAAATTCACACTTCAAAAAAAATCGACAAAAATCCAGGTGAATCTGGACCTTCGATCTCTCACTCGAGATGATATTGGTTGTTGATTTTGATCCGACCTCCCAACAGTCGAAATGATTACAGACCGCCTATTTTCTCCACTTCACAAACCTCTGAAATTGAATCCTGACCATTGATGTACTTAACCTTTCAAACGACCGAAACCTTATGAGTTTTTAAATTTATCAAAGGAAATCTCGACCATCGATCTCGAGATCAACCACAATCTTGGTCGTCGATTCGCCAAACTGCCTACAACTCTATAATGACCATTAAAACTCGAAATTTGACCATTCCAAGTTGAATTCGACTTTGCAACTTTGCATATTGGCTCCATTAAACCTCTTAAACAACTCTGAGTCATTTAAACTCGAATCTGGCTCACAAATTTGGGGATTTCTCTATGATATTCTCCCATTTCCCCCCAAATTCGCCACATACGACTCTGTAACAACAAATTTACCCAATTCCCATTAGTTTGATCCCATACAAGCCCGATGTTTGAACTAGAGGATCTGATACCATAATGTAACATCTCCCAGCCCAACCGAGGGAAATTATGGTGCAAAATAACTCATAAAAATGAAAAATTGCTAACTAAATAAATTCATGTAGCTTTCAGCTATGAATTACAACCAGAAATAACTACTATTTATTGCCATTTATTTAATGCATTTACAATAAATCTAAAATAGACATGAAATGCAACTAATGAACACCATTATAGCAGCATATAAATCTTTACTTAGAGCAAAACACAACAAATAAACACATAATATAACACAAAAACAAGATAAAACATTTATCTTATGAGAACGTTTGTGCAACCAGCTGCTTGGGATCGACATTCCACCCAACCATATACTGGTTGTTCCAAATCTCAATAGCTAGTCACCCCAGAGATGAGGTTAGTAATCCACAAAAGAGGGTGGTCTCCCACTGTCCACTCACATCTCATAAAACTCACAACCCACTGGTATCTTCCTACAACTATCCTCATTTTCCATCAGCTTTATTCCTCTTGACTTGCCCAACCCAATTAATGTACCACTTCATTGATCTCAATCCCTTGGGCATCCCATTCATTTATTAGGGTCTCTCTAGCACAGGTAACCATGAATCTATCAGCTGGGAACTCAAGGGATCTTGCTGCTAGGAAAAACTACCAACAACCAACACCAAACACTTGTTGTTACAGTGCAACTTGGCCAGGAGTTCACTCTTTAGGCCTGAAAACCTGGCTCTTCAGTCTTCAGCTCTAATTGTCTCCAAATATGCTCCAACATGCTCTATAATTCACCCTCCATTGTTGCACTAGCTCCAAGCTCTCTTCTTTTCTCTCCCTTTTTTTCTCATGCCCAAAAAAACTGAATGTGTAAAACTATAATAGATACCCATACAAATTTTCCTCTTTTTGGCTTACTTGCTTGACTCACACACTTCCCCAAGTTGATTGTACTCAGCCCCCATGTGCCTAGTAACTATGGGATGTGACCACTCACACCCACTGTTGGCCCTTGACCAAGTTTTGGAGATCCTTGGTCATGTTTGACCTCTTTTGGGACTTCGACA
>CBVK0102015688.1:0-19421 GCA_900067695.1 Picea abies | reverse complement strand
TAGTGCTTGGTAATGTGAATGCATGTTAGATCTAATATATCTCTCCATGCTAAGTGATTAGATGTGTTAGATCTTGTTGAATATTGTGTTGCTCTGTAATTAGGGTTTATATCTGCGATGTGAATAAGGGTGAATGATAACTGCTAAGTGCTTGTTAGAGTGGTGTAATCACATATTTGTGTCTCAGCTAAGGTTGCAGACACTTGAGTCCTGTAACCACCCCTGCCTCTACCTCGGGTGAGACTTCATCTGCTTCGTAGGTGTTGCCGAAAGGGTCGGTAGTTAGGGTTTTGTTGTTGCGTTGTTGAAGCGTTGAACCCTAGGTCTGCCCCTGTGCCAACAAATGGTTCTGTTGTCGGGACCTAAAACTGTGATTGTTGGGAACTGAAGAAAAGAAAGCTATGTGCGTAGATCTGTTGCTTTAGTGCGCAGTATTCTACTTGACTTGTGAAGCTTTGTGCTAAGAAGAGAAGTCTAATCTGAAGAAAAGAGGTAACATATTGAAGCTTTGTGCTCTGAGAAAGGTAAGATAAGTAATTTTTGTTTCCAAAGTATGGATCTAGGTATGTTTGATAAATTTTGTCCTAGTCTGAAAACTAGGGCACAGTTGGAAGAAAGAAGATTTGATATGAATAGATTTGATAGAAGCAATGAAAGATATGTTATTCCTATGCATAGAAATCATGTTTGGACTAACAAATGGATGCAGGATCCTAGAAAGAATTTTTTGTAGGTTAGTTATTGTGATCCCAGTGCGCAGTACAGGAAAGGTTGGGGATCATTTAAGAGAAAGAGAGGATTAACCCTTTGTTACAGTTGCAGAAGACCAAGACATCTTGCTAAGGAATGCCCTGGTAGAAGACCTAGTTGTCTTTGTTGTAAATCTATGGACCATGAAGTTTTGGATTGTCCTAGAATGATTGCTAAAGTTGAAAAGATGAATATGAAACAAGAAAACTATGAGACAAGCCAAGAAACTGAGTATATGATAGAACCCCGGAAAGAATCAGAGACTATATTACTACAGATGAAAGAAACCTTGAATGATCACAGAAATATCAACTTATCATAGGTCTTAAAAGAGAAAGAGTATTAGAAACAAGAATAGGATACTTCGACATAGACTATGTCCGGGATGAGGAAACACAGGTGAATATCATGACAGAAAGAACTTGGGAAATTTTGGGAGAGCCTGCTATGGTTCCTTCATTAGGAGGAATAGGATTATTTAGAGGAAAGTTGATAGCCCTATGTGGAAGACTTACCCAGACATCTATGAGTGCTCGTGGAACTTCGACAGAAGAAGAATTTGAGATCGTTAAGTATGTTGAGAACAACACGCCATTTGTTATCTTACTAGGAAAAACCTGGATTGAGAAAGATCAAATGCGAAAGAAACAAGAAGAGGAGGATCTAGACCAGAAAAAGACAGAACTAAGAGATTTCATGGCTAGGAGAATAGCGCACTTACTAGAAGAACAAGAGAACCAGTCGAAGCTACTAAGGACCAAAGATATGGATGTCGAAATTAAAAGGACACAGGAAGATTGGAGACACCTGTCTATAGAAGAGAGTAGAGCACCTACCACAGAAAGAGAAGAAGTATTAACCTTGAATCCTATGAAAGACCCTCCACAGTGTGAAGTTATCATGCCAAGAGGAGATAAGAACGATAATGGAAAGAGGAAACCAATGATTCAGATCACAGGAAAGAAGGCCAGAAAGCTCAGTAAGAAGAAGGAAAAGTTGGAAAAATTGCAAGAAGTTCCAGAGAATACTTCGCATAAGGAAGGTTTCCAGAACTCGAACTTTGTCGGAATATTAGTACAGCACAGATTGGCACTTCGCCATGACGAATCAATATGACCCTTCAATCGATGCTTCCGAACGATTAGGAAAGCAGTTATGGCCCGAAAGTTCGCCATCGGACCATTGGGACCACGCCATAACAAATGGAATTGCATTGAATAAGGCTTTGCAACCCGTTGAAAGAAATCATTACGACAATATATATTTGTCTGAAAGAACAAACCCATGCAGGTCACAGGGTTTGTCGTTGACCTCACAGGAAAATGTGTGGAAGGACTACAGATGAACTGAGCCAATTACCTAGTCAATCAGTTAGAACTGGATTGTCACGAAGCTCAGGATCAGGGCTATGAGTTCCATTTTAGCTCGTTGTTGATCCTCATCGTGTTCACTGCTTGGGAGATGCCGGAAGGTGTGACCTTCCTTGACATTAAGCCATTCGAGCCACTAGTTGTGAAGTTCACCGCGCTCTGGTATTCGAGCGATATGGGGAAATAATGGCAGTCGAAGGTAGTATTGCATACCTACTACCTGTAGCTGAAGAGGTCTATTGAGTCTTTCCCTCGTATGACGTCGAACACCCTAGACAGGTTAAGGCCCCTTATGAAGTTCCGTGCAGATAGGCATTCTATTTATATTACTGCGTGTGCAGACGAAAGTAAAGAAGAGCTTCAATCCTACTACAAGCTCACAGAGGAGGACCTAGAAGAAATCAGTAAGGAATGACCCACAGAGTTCCTTATACCAGTCGACCAAGCAAATCTATCTGACCCCAACCTCATTGGAGGTCTGTTGGTTACTCGCGAAGAGTATGATGCACCTAGTAGTAGAAGGAAGAAAAAGAAGGAAGATGTACAATAAATACACAACACATAAGAAGATACTACATCAGATTCACCTCGTGGAGGAGGAGACGATCAAGTGGACAAAAAAGAGAAAGAAGGGGAAGAAGACAAGTAGAAGTAGGGCAAAGTAACACCACCTAGGAACCCCCTTGAAGAGGCAGAGACATCCAAGAAAATAAAGGTTTCCCCCATGAAACCTACATCGCAGAAGAAGTCCAAAGAGAATAAGCCGAAGCTGCAGACTGTACTCACAGTCGATGACTTCAAATTTATTATCACAACTGTATCAGATTCCTTAGACGATATTTTGCAGAGAACTAAAGACAAAAAAGAAACCATGTATGAAAGGATTGAAGCAGAAATGAGAGGAGTACAACAATCCCTTCACTCTAGTCGTGTAGTGTCCACTGTACCCTGGCCACTAGAAGAACCAAAGTCTAGAGATGAGCCTGCCCAACTCCGAAGAATAGATGATGTGACCGAAGCTCACCTTCATTGCATGCAGGAAGAAAAATAACAAGCCACAATGGCCTTGAAGCAAGCACAAAATGAAATCATAGAGAAATGTTGAGTTGCACAACAAGAGAAGGACAACCTCCAAATCAAGTTCGAAGAGGATATAGTGCAGATCTAGCAGGAGAAAGAACAACTTCTCATGGAGTAGGTCGAAGTTAAAGAAGCAATCCACAAATCACTTCACTCTATGACGGGCTTAGAGAAAATGGAGGAAGGCCCAGTCGAGAATCAAGTGGTGAAGCTTGTTGAAGCCATTCAACAGCTTCAACAGAGAATAGAAGAACTGGAGCTACAAATAGTGCCAAGCACTCCACAGGAAGTGCGGGACTAGAGAGAATCAACTTCCCAGAGTGCAGTTGAAAGGATCAAAGCATTAGCTATGGAATATAAACAACTAAGTAGTTGCAGTGCACATAATTATGAGCGCCTTACCGAGGAACCTAAACTGAAAACACTGGAGTCGCAACTCTAGGAAGTAAAGAAGGAAGAAACAACAATACAAGTGTAGTTAAAGCCCTTATCAGCAGTCAAGCGAATGAAAATATCCCAAGAACAATGCATGGCTCAACAACAAGTACATTCCATACAAATCAAATTCATGGAAGTGACTCAGAAGCTCCAAGCAGTCCAGAATGCAGCTTGCCTACTTTTTGAGGAGATTGAAGGCCAAGGAGCAGAGTTGTAACGATTAGTCACTTCGGTAGAACAAGGATTAGAGGGACCTATGAACGAGGCAGTTATTCAAGATTTCACCGAGCAGGGGGCCTTGGCGCAACAACAAGTTGAAGCAACTCGAGCCAAGCTCAAGGCTTTTGAGGAAGAGTTACCCAGACCAGAGTGACTCGGGACGAGTCACAAGTGAGTGTTGGGGGCATGTTGGCCCTTGACCAAGTTTTGGAGATCCTTGGTCATGTTTGACCTATTTTAGGACTTCGACAGGTTGGTCAAAGGCGGAGCACAATTTGAAGAGGAGATCATGGAATTTCGACCCCTTTTTAGGGAATTTTTGGGATTAGGGTTTATGTAACAGGTATGGGATGTCAGACCATGAGTTTACCCATGTTTAGGCCCATTTTGTTATGTATAAATAGATAGCTAGGCAATGTAAGAAAGGGACAATATGCTAAGTGCTAGATTTCTATCTATTTGATTGCAAAGGCTTTGTGCATAGTGTATGTTGAGACTTACAGAGCTAAGTGCAAGTGATTGTAAGAATACTTTGTGCTTAAAACTAGCTCGGGGAAGGAGGATCTGGCGAGGTGCATGCAGATATCCTGTCTTATGCAGAGTGGGTTCCTATGGCTCCGTTCTTGTAGAAGATTGAGAGAAGATAATAAATAAAGAGAAGCATTGGTGGACATAGCCCCACACTGGGGTGAACCACATATATCTTGTGTTATGGTTACTTTGTGCATTCCGGTTATTGTCTTGTGTATATAATTTAAGCTTAAGTACAATAATGAATGTTTAGATGAATCTAGTATGATAGCTTAATGCTTAAGTGATGTGAATAAATGTTAGATCTGATCTTTTTCCGTGTGCTAAGTGCTTATATGTGTTATATCTAGTTGAATACTGCGTTGTTCTATAATTAGGGTTTGGATCTGTGATGTGAATAAGGGTTAAATATTGATGAATGCTAACTGCTAAGTGATTTTTTAGAGTAGTGTAATCACAGATTTGTGTCTCAGCTAAGGTTGCAGACACTTGAGTCTGGTAACCACCCTACCTCTACCTTGGGTGAGACTTCATTTTCTTCGCAGGTGTTTCTGAAAGGGCCGATAGTTAGGGTTTTGTTGGTGCACTATTGAAGAGTTGAACCCTAGGTCTGCCCCTAAGCCAGCAAGCACCCAGGCGAGCTGAGATCACAGATCTCACTTGTTTTGTGGGATTTGTGGACCCAACATGGTGTTCTTAGGGTTTTATAATGGGTTATGGGATGTCGGCCCATGGGTTTTGTTAGCACAAGATTGATTTATGCCTTAGCTTTTCATAAGTCCTTCATTATTCATTTTGGCAAATGAATATAATTGTTATGGGATATTTTATTTATTTTGGGGAAAATTAAAATTATATGAGGTTATGCCCAATATCCAAGTTCAAGGATTAATTGACATCTCAAGACAACACTAGCCAAAGACATAGGCCAATGCAAGCATATTGATCAAGTTATACACAAAGTTCCAAGAGAGAGACCAACATTCAAATTTAAGGTGCCAAGTGTCAAGAACAAGCATTGACAACACTCTCACAAGGTTCCAAGCATCAAAAACACCCACAAGAAGTGTTTATAGTTCTCGATGGTTGCTACAGCTATAAGTAATCGTTCTCCTTTTTTATCTCAATTATTTTGATGGATGGTGCTAAGAATTTTGCAGTGTTTTCACAAGATTTACGCTACCCAATTGCACGCACACACACAGGCAGGCGCTACCGAGATTTTGGCAGAGACCAAATTGTGCAGAATTATTTTGCAAGAACGCTTCTGCTAGTTTTGAGTGACTAACTTAAAACTTGGATTGTGAACAATTGAGAACGTATTTTTGAAAACTAGAGGAGGTTTTTGTTCATCTCATTCCAAATAAGAAATATCTCTCTCATTGTTTCAAAATGTGTTATGGTTTGAGAGATATTAGACATAGAAGTGGCGCTACCAACTGTTTTACAGCGGCGCTACCGAATTTCTTGTAGCAGTCACGGTTTTGATATTCACCTTGTTGGGAAGTTGCCACCTGTCAAGGAGGATTCAAATTGATTCTCAAGGATCATTTAGATGTCAAGGGACACCTACACCTAATATTTATCTCCATCAAATTCCTCATGCAATGAGGTGGAAACAATTTATTAATGACTTCCAACAAATTCCTAAAAATTAGCAGTTTGTTGAATTTTTGTCTCTTTGATTGTTGCTGCTTTTCTTATTTGAATATATTTCAGATTTGAGGATCAAAGGATGTCGATGATTTATGGATCCCTAAGTAGCAGAGGATCTGCTGTATTTTTCCCATCAGTCATTGTTTATATTCAAGTATTTGTTGATTCATTAAATTGAGATTTTCTCTATTTAGTGAACATTCTATCTTATGTTTTCCTTCTTCATTCTTCCACCTATTAGCATATAATCTTGTTTTCTGTTGAGAATATTTTTTCCCTTCAATGAGTATAATGTTTGTGACTCTATTTCCCATTGGTTTAGCCTACTGATCTACAGTTTTCTCCCCTCTCCCTTTCTTTCTCCATCTTGATGATCCACCTATTCAAAACCAAAATTATCTTTTACATTCTGATGGGTGTTGAGCTTACACTTTAGTAGTCAAAGTGTGACTTTCAGTGCTAAAATTTTTGGTTCCGTTGTCGGGGACGGATTTGACAAGATTGAAAATCTCCTTGGGAAGAATGACACTGCACAACTATAGATTTAGATGGTGACTGAAGTTGGACACCTTCAAGACTGCACATTCACCATGGCGATTCCATTGTTTAGAATCTGTTGGTGACTCCATTGGGGATGAGACAAATTAAATGGCTATGAAGGCTATCCTAGCTAGGAGGTTTTCCCCACTCAATTTCTTAGCCATAGATGGTTATCCACATCCTGTGCCTCAAATTGATGAATGACAAGATTTGCTGCCTAGATTTTATGAAGGTGAGGATGACAACCCTTTTGAGCATGTTCATGAATTTCATGCTTTGATGTAGTAGCTTGACATCCATCATGAAGATATATTGATGAAAATGTTCATGTATTCATTGGAAGGCTATGCGAGGCAATGGTATAGAACACTCCTTGCTTATAGTATTTCCTCTTTGAAGGACTTTCATGATGTTTTTTATTCTCATTGCAAGATAATTTATCCAACTGAAAGACTTTTTGAGAATTGTTGTGAGGGGTATGCATCATATATTCAGGATTCAACAAGTGATTCCTCTAGCAGTGATGATGAAGGGGATGATTATAGAGAGAAGGACTTAGATGATGAGTTTCATTACGATTTTCCTAAATTTGAAGAACAAATGCATCATTCATGTCAAAATCTAGGTCCCCAAGAGAAAGATCAATATGGACAATCCATCATTTCCCTATCTCCTCCTTTTCTTGATTCTTTAAGTCAAGAGGTCATATTAGATTCAGAGTTATTTCATCATGCGAATAGTGTTGTATCTTGTCATGACCAAATTCATAGCTTACCAGTTGTTGTTGTAATCCCTCCTATTGTTAATGAACTAGTGTACCATGATTTGCCAATTTTTGATGACTATGAGGATGTTTTCCCTGAACAACCAGTTGTTCCAGCTATTGTACTAATCCCCTCAGCCATTAATAGTCAAATGGTCATTGATTCACCTTTGTATAATAATTATGGAGATGATTTCCATGAACAGTTTGTTGAAGACCTTATATCAGAGAAGTACCCTTCCCATCAAAGCACTAATAGCTTGTTTCAACCCTCATGTCATATTTTTGTTGCTGAAAAAGAAGAAAAATATGATAATCTAAGTTAAGAAGGTGAAAAATTGAGAAATTGCGACCATAAGCCAAGCTATGATGAATATACCTCACAATAAAAAGATAATATAGAAGAATGTAGTTTCCCAAGCACTTCTAATTGTGATGAACTGACCTATCAACCCCCTATTTCTCTTGAAGACACAAGCTCAGTTTTATCAAGAAACCAAGATCAAATGCCATGTGATCAAATGAGAGAGGTTGAAATTAAAGAAAGACAAGAATCACTAAGCCTTTTTCCTAATACACCTCATGACCAGGAGTGGACCGAGGCCATATGCATTGAGGATGAATCAGAAAATTAGCAAGCCATGCAACAACCAAGCACAATGGAGGAAGGACCTAATGCAATAATTTTTCTTTTTACACAAAGAAATGTCGCAGGGGAAAGTATTGATGATGTTTTTCAGGATCAATTTGCAACTTGTTTGCAAGCAGAAAGTGGGCCTAGGCTCATTGATTTCTTCAATGGAAAGTGTATTGCCAAATGTTTGTTTGATGTGCCTTTAGGTAGGAATTATCTCTGGTGCTTAAGGAAGCATATTTCAAAGCTTCAAACAGTTGAAAAAATGATGAAATGGATTCATTGGTTGTTTCATGTAACTTGAAAGCTTCATTTTCCCAATAGTTAGATTAGGTGTGTGCAATAAGCTTGCTGGACAAACATCATTTTCATCATTTTTGTCAGTTTCAGTTTTCATTTACATTTAGTTTTAGTTGAAGGTCATAGATCAAAGAAGATTGTAGAGGTTAAAGGTTGGGAGAAACCCTAGGATAAGGCACTAAAACTACAAGAGTTATTAGAGCCTCACATGGAGGAATCTATCCCCCATGGAGCCTATGTTAGCACAAGATTGGTTTATGCCTCAACTTTTCATAAGTCCTTCATTATTCATTTTGGAAAATGAATATAATTTTTATGGGATATTTTATTTATTTTGGGGAAAATTAAAATTATATTGGGTTATTCCCAATCTCCAAGTTCAAGCATTAATCGACATCTCAAGACAACACTAGCCAAAGACACAAGCCAATGCCAGCATATCGATCAAGTTATACACAAAGCACCAAGAGAGATACAGACATTCAAATTTAAGGTGCCAAGTGTCAAGAACAAGCATTGAAAACACTCTCACAAGGTTCCAAGCATCAAAAGAACCCACAGGAAGTGTTTACAGTTCTCGATGGTTGCTACAACTATAAGTAATCGTTCTCCTTTTTTATCTCAATTATTTTGATGGATGGTGCTAAGAAATTTGCAGAGTTTTCACAAGATTTACGCTACCCAATTTCACGCAGATACACAGGTGGGCGCTACCAAAATTTTGGCAGAGACCAAATTTTGCAGAATTATTTTACAAGGATGCTTCTGCCAGTTTTGAGTGACTAACTTAAAACTTGGATTGTGAACAGTTGAGAAGGTATTTTTGAAAACTAGAGGAGGATTTTGTTCATCACATTCCAAATAAAAAAAACCTCTCACATTGTTTCAAAATGTGTTATGTTTTGAGAGATATTAGACATAGAAGTGGTGCTACCAACTGTTTTACAGCGGTGCTACCGAATTTCCTATAGCGGTCACGGTTTTGATATTTGCCTTGTTGGGAGGTTGCCACCTGTCAAGGAGGATTCAAATGGCTTATCAAGGATCAGTTAGATTTCAAGGGACACCTGCACCTAATATTTATCTCCATCAAAGGCCTCATGCAATGAGGTGGAAACAATTTATTAATGACTTCCAACAAATTCCTGAAAATTAGCAGTTTGTTGGATTTTCGTCTCTTTGATCATTGCCACCTATCTCTAAGGATTATAATACAATGGAGGAGATGGGATTAGAGCTCACAAGGTTATTTGGATGCTATTTTATATTTAAGGAAGGAGATATCTCTTGGAGAAGGGTTGGATTCATGAGCCAAGAGAGGCTAGAGAGAGTAGGAGCAGGCAATTTTCCTGTGTGTGTTCATTTGTAAGCCTGTGGACATTTTATGATTGTAAGCATTACTGCTATTGGAGACTCATGAGAGCTGTGATTTCAGATTGTAACCCTTTTTTTCATATTTCTTCTTATTTGAATATATTGCATATTTGAGGATCAAAGGCTGTCAATGATTTATGGATCCCTAAGCAACAGAGGATCTGTTGTATTTTGCCCATCAGTCATTGTTTATATTCAAGTATTTGTTGATTCATTAAATTGAGAGGATCTCTATTTAGTGAACACTCTATCTTATGTTTTCCTTCTTCATTCTTCCACCTATCAACATATAATCTTGTTTTCTATTGAGTAGCTTTTGTGCCTTCAATGAGTAGAATGTTTGTGATTCCATTGCCCATTGGTGTAGCCTATTGATCTGCAATTTGCTGCCCTCTCTATTTGTTTATCCATCTTGATGATCCACCTATTCAAAACCAAAATTATCTTTTACATTTTGATGGGTGTTGAGCTTACACTTTAGCAGTCAAAATGTGACTTTTAGTGCTAACGGGTTTACCCACGATTAGGCATTTTTATAAATGTAAAAGTATAAATAAGTAAGAATGTAATGTAGAAAGGAGTCGATAGCTTGCAAGACAAAGTGAAAGTAGTTTTGGGTTGCTTAGTGCAACAGACTGTGTATGTAAGACTCTATACTTGATATAGGAGTTGGCTCTATGCCTTGACCTGATTTTGGGAAGGTGGATCTGGTGCTTAGTGTGCAGATCACCTGTTCGATGTGAAGCTTGGATCTGTGGGTTAGAGCATAGGAGCAGAAGAATGTAAGATATTGAAGCCTAATAAAGAAGAAGAAATAGTTGGTGGATGTAGCCCCACACTAGGGTGAACCACGTATATCATGTGTTGATGCTTTTCTTTGTTCTATGATGTTTATGTTGTGAATCTGCTTAGTGCATTGATTGTTATATAGGATAGATAGATCCATGAATGCTTAGTGCTTTATTTATGTTGAAGGTGATAGATATAACTTATGATTCTAAGTGCGATGTGTATTTTGTCATTGTTGCTGCATCGAGCTATCCTTAGGGTTTGTTCTGCGATGTGAATGAAGTTGATAAGCTAATGCATGTTATCTTCTAAGTACTTTGCGAAGTATTATAATCACAGATCTGTATCCCAGCTTGGTTACAGACACCTGAGTCCTGTAACCACCCCTGCCTCTACCTCAGGTGAGACTTCTCCTGCTTCACAAGTGTTTCCAAAAGGGCTGGTAGTTAGGGTTTTGTTGGTGCACTGTTGAAGCATTGAACCCTGGGTCTGCCCCTGTGCCAACAAATGGTTCCGTTGCCGGGACCTAGAACTGTGATTGCTGGGAACTGAAGTAAAGAAAAGAGAAGCTATATGCATAGATGTGTCGCTGTAGTGCACAACATTCTACTTGACTTGAGAATCTCTGTGCTAAGAAAGAAACCTGATTTGAGGTAAGATCTTGAAAGAGGTAAAGCTTTGTACTTTGATAAGAGTAAGATAAGCAAAAGTTTTTGTTTCAAAAGCATGAATTTAGGTATGTTTAATAGATTTTTTCCTAGTATGAAAGCTAGGGTGAAACATGAAGAAAGAGTTGATCTAAGTAAGGCTAATAGAAATGAAGAAAGATATGTTATTCCTATGCATAAAAATAATTTTTGAACTAACACGTGGATGCAGGAACCTAGAAAGAATTTTTACAAATTGTAGATCCAACACTGTGATCCTAGTGCTCAGTACAAGAGGAAGAGAGGATTAAGCCTATGTTATAACTGCAGAAGACCCTAACATCTTGTTAAGAAATTCCCTAGTATAGGTCCTATTTGTCTTTTTTGTAAAATTGTTGGTCATGAGGTTGAGGATTGCCCAAGGATGATTTCTAAAGTTGAACAAATGAACATGAGTCAAGAGAATAAGAGCATGTTAGAAGATCAGAAAGAGAAATGATCAGAGGACATTCAGACTACATTAGTACAGTTAAAAGAAGCAATGAATGATCACAAATATGTCAGTTTACCAGAGATCATGAAGGCAAAACAACATATAGGTACAAGAATAGGAGACTTCGACATAGACTATGTCTTGGATGAGGAAACACAAGTGAATATTATGAGAGAAAGAACTTGAGAAATTTTGGGGAAGCCTACTATAGTATCTTCATTGGGAAGTATAGGTTTATTCAAAGGAAATATGATAACCTTATGTGGAAGAATTACTAATGTACCTGTTATTATTCGTGGAACATCGACTGAAGAGGAATTTGAAGTCATTAATTTTGTTGAGAACAACATCCCTTTCCCTCTTTTGTTAGGAAAGAATTGGATTGAGAAGGATCAGATCAGAAGGAAAGCAGAGGAAGAAGCTACAGAAAATAAAAAGAAAGTACTAAGGGATTTCATAGCTAGGAAAATAGATCGACTGATAGAAGAATGAGAAGTTAAATCAAAGCAACATAAGGCAAGAGAATTAGCTGTCAAAATTGGAAGAGCGCAAGAAGGATTAAGGGACCTATCCATGCAAGAAGAAAGTAAATCCACCCTGGAAGTGGTAAGGGAAAGGATATTAACTTTGAACCCATTGGAAGTACATCAACACTGCAAAGTCACTACGATAGGAGAAACTAATAATAAGAATGGAAAGAGGAATCCAGAAATAGTTAGAGAGACTCAGATCATAGGAAAAAAGGCAAGGAAGCTCAGTAAGAACAAAGCCAAATTAGAAAATTTATAGGAGGTTAAAGGAAAGACTTTGCAGGAGGTAGGGTTGCAGGCTCTGAACCTCGTCGAAACAATAGAACCACGTAGAATGGGATTTCACCTCGATAAAGGTATATGACCATTGGAGGCACCCCGATTGTTAAAATGACTAGGAAACACATTTATGGGTGAATAGACCACTTTTGGGACATTGAGACCGCACCATGAAGGACATATTTGCATTAATGGAAGCATTCCTTCCTGTTAGAAGAATCTGTTATGACACTCGCTTATTTAACCCGTCAGGCACTATGTCGAGACCACTTTTCTCCATCTGTGATTAACGTTGCTAAGAAAGAACTGATTGTGTGTCGAGCTATGATTTCAGAACCTAGACATCAACATCTGCTTGTTTACCCCGCCTGTTTGTATGCCTACCCCGACTTATCCGTTTAAAAGTGAGAATGTTGGGTGAACAGACTGTGTTAGAGAAGTCCGTCGAAGAGGTTCTTAAGAAGTTTATGGCTGACAGAGCAATGTATAAAGGTGTTTAGGCATCATCAACTAGGGGACTGCAAGCTTCCCTTTCGACTGCACGACGTTTGGGCCACACTAACCCCGCGACTAAGAAGAGAAGTAAGCATTGTGATGATTTGGCTAATGCGAAGAAGATCCCATCGATCTTACTTGATTATATCCCGCCTTTGGTTGGTGTGGTTAACTGTGACAACATCCCATGGGAATATGAGTACACTTTGATCACTGCGTACATCCCGAAGGGGATACGTGTAGTTGGAAGCCAGTTGGGACAGATCCCATCCCTGAAGAATAATGACTTTAACCTTGGAGATAGAAATAACTATGCCATGCTCTCCCCTCATAGATACTCAATGAATACCACAGGAAAGAAGCCTCACATTGTCACCTAGTCATGGATAAAGGAGTTGGCATAGTCAACTATACTCAACGTGATGAAGATTCCTCATTTTGGTCGACATCAAGAGGTTAATGCAAGCGTTAAACTCCTCTTGTCCTACTAACATGGTGGATACCTATGGCTCAACAGGCATATTACTGTGAATCCGATGTTGATCTGCCTAATCACAGGATTGAGTATACAAGAACCCTGCCCTCAACAGTCCTACCCAAGGAAGACCTCAGACCACTCCCTGGCATAGCACATAAAAGAGGCAAATGATGAAGTAGAAAAGGGAAAGTGAGGCTACAAGGTAGCCTCTAGTCAGGATAATGCAGTGTGCCTTGCTTGCGATCTCATAGATGGCAAGATCATTTGAAAGAAATGCCCCACACAGGTCACTGGGTTCGTGGTGGACCTCGCAGGGAAATGCATGGAGGGACTGCAAATGAATTGGGCGAGTTACCTCGTAAACGGTCTTGAGAAAGACTACTATAAAGCGCAGGATAAAGGATACGAGTTCCACTTCGCCTGGATACTTGTGTTGATTGCATCTGTCGCTTGGAAACTACCTAAGGGAGAAATGTTTCTAGAAATTGAACCATTAGAGCCATTGGAAACTATTTTTTCTACATTATGGTATACAAATGACATGTTGAAGAAATGGAAATTGAACGCAGTGTTCCATGCCTACTATCAACAAATGAAGGTTGCCATAGAGTCGTTCCCACACATGACTCCACGTACCTTGCACCAATACATACCAATCACTAAGTTACGTGTAGATTGACATTTCATATATATCACTGTGTGCAAGGATGAGAGAAAGGAAGAATTACAGTCCTATTACAAGATGATCGATGAAGACATGGAGTAGATCACCAAGGAATAGCCGGAGGAGTTCATTGTAACCATTGTAGATGCAGAGCTCTTCGACATTGACATTATAGGAAGCCCCTTGGTCACCTGGGTCGAGCATGTTGGACAGACCAGTGCAAAGAAGAAGAAGAAAATGGAGGAAGTCCAAGATGTAGAGACTGATGAGGAAGACAATGCCTCTGAATGAAATGGATCTGGCTCCCTAGGAGGAGGAGGAGATGAAGTAGATGGATATGGAGGAGGGGATGAAGGATAAAAGATAGAAGAAGGTGATTCTACCTCGACAAAATATACCCCTGCCAAAACAATAACTCCATAGAAGAGGAATGTTTCTCTGTAGAAACCTTTGGCAAGAAAGAAGACTCGTGCCAGTAAGCCCTAGTTGGAGGCCACACTCACAGAAGATGATATCAGTCTAGTCCATAGAGCGATGGAGGATGCATCCAAGGATCTCTTGCAGAGATATGGAGTGAAGAAAGATGAACTATATGGTAGGATAGAAAAGGAATTGAGCAAAGTAGAGGAAGCTATTATCTCGGTCTGTGCAGTCCCTACTGCACCTTCCTCATCAGAGACTGCAGAGTTGGGGGATGAGCCAACCCAACTTTGAAGACTTGTAGATGCAACAGAGGCTCAACTTTAGCGAGTCCAAGAAGAGAAGGAGAAGGTTACAGAAGTCTTAAAACAACCAAAAGAAGATATCTTGGAGCAATTAGGAGTTGCACGGTACTGTGTAACCTCTTATGAAAATGAGAAAGATGAGTTCTGGGTGATGCTCGAGGAAGACAAAGTGAAGATACAGAGGGAAAGGGATGAGCTACTCATAGAGAAAACTATAGTCAAAGAAGTGGTGAACAGAGAACTTTGCTCTGTGCTAGGCTTGGCACAGGAGGACCATGAGGCAGTCGAGGTTCAAGTGATGAAGCTCGCTGAGGCCATCCAACAACTTCAAGAAAGGGTAACGAAATTGGAGATCCGAGCAGTACCAAGCACTCTGCAGGAAGTGCGTGACTAGAGGGAGGAAGCCACTAAGAGTGCAGTCGAAAGGAAATCCTTGTTAGGTTTGACCACTTTTTGGACTTCGATGCAGGGATCGAGGAAGGAGCACCCAGGCAGAGCTGAGATCCCGATCTCACTTGTTTTGTGGGATTTATGGACCCAACATGGGGTTCTTAGGGTTTTGTAACGGGTTATGGGATGTCGGCCCATGGATTTACCCACGATTAATAGGCATTTTTGTAAATGTAAAAGTATAAATAAGTAAAAATTTAATGTATAAAGGAGTCGATAGCTTGCAAGTCTAAGTGCAAGTAGTTTTGGGTTGCTTAGTGGAACAAATTGTGTATGTAAGGATATGTGCTTGATAGAGGAGTTGGCTCTATGCCTTGACCTAATTTTGGGAAGGTGGATTTGGTGCTTAGTGCACAGATCACCTTTCTGGTGTGAAGCTTGGCTCTGTGGCTTAGTGTAGTGGAGAAGAAGAGTGTAAGATATTGAAGCCTAATAAAGAAGATGAAGCAACTAGTGGACGTAGCCCCACATTGGGGTGAACCACGTATATCATGTGTTGATGGTTTTCTTTGTGCTATGATGTTTATGTTGTGAAATTTCTTAGTGAATTGATTGTTATATAATATATATATATCCATGAATGCTTAGTGATTTATTTATGTTTAAGGTGCTAGATCTAACTTATGATGCTAAGTGCGATGTGTATTTCGTCATTGTTATTGCGTTGATCTATCCTTAGGGTTTGTTCTGCGATGTGAATGAAGTTGATAAGCTAATGCATGTTATCTTCTAAGTACTTTGTGAAGTATTATAATCACATATCAGTGTCCCATATTGTTTATAGACACCTGAGTCCTATAACCCCCCTGCCTCTACCTCAGGTGAGACTTCGTCACTTCGCAGGTTTTTCTAAAAGGGCCGGTAGTTAGGGTTTTGTTGGTGCACTGTTGAAGCATTGAACCTTGGGTCTACCCCTATGCCAACAATCCTACATTCAACTTCCTTGGTTTGACTATCACTTCAAAATCAAATTCTTGGAATAAAAATATCCATATACAGATCCTCCCCCCCAACACTAGCTTGTTGACTAGATATTTGATGACAGAATGGTCTGTGAACATTTTAAAATTTTTACCCAATAAGTAATGCCTAAAATTTTGAAGTGCATATACCATGGATAAGCCTTCTCTTTCTGTGGTGTTGTAATTCTTCTCTGATTTTGAAAATTTTCTTCTTGCAAAGGATATAGGATGGTCTAAGTCCCCTGCTCCTGGTTGCGCCAGAATTGCTCCAAGTTGTTACACATCAAAATTACTCACTTTGATAATGTCGCAAGTGTCGTCATTACAAAGGTTGCAAGTTTCGCATTTTTCTCACAAGGTCGCAAGTGTCGTATGTTGCTCACAAGTGTCATAAAAACATCAAACAAAGCATGTTGCCATGATGCCTATGTCATGCCTATAACGACATGAGAAGGACACTTGAAACACCTCAAACATATGATTTGGAAGAGGAGAAATGAGTCAACAGTCTTGCAAACCTTTTGCCATATGAAAGCACCTCAAAAAATGAGTTTTGGAGAGGAGTGCTCCCCCTTACACTATCTCGGAGTGCTGGCGCTCCCCATACACTGTTAGGGAGCGTTATAACGCTCCCAGGCCCTTTTGAAGGAGCGTTATAGATTTTAAGGGTGCCAGTGCCCCCTAAATCTCACTAGGGAGCACTACAATGCTCTGATGGCCCTTTTGAGGGAGCGCTACCTATTCTGGGAAGTTGTTAAGCTGTTGAGATGAATGGGGGAAGCTTCTTTTCGTTCTTGGAAGGCAGTTGAGCTCGAATCCCTGATCAAGCCATGATCTTAGGGCAGGTCCTCAACTGAAGGAGGAAAATCCTCACCTTCCCCAAGGATATCTCAAGATTGTTGAGCCTCTCCAAGGCTATATAAGCAGGCTTTCTAATGGTGAAAGGGGAGAGAAAGAGAGAATCATACCAAACTTATGATCTCATGAGTGGTATGAGCTGCAAATTGAGGGAATCACACCAAACTTATGGTCCCATAAGTGAGGAGGAAGAATTGAATATGTGAAACTTATGATCTTGGAGGAAACTTGCAGTCAGCCGAAGGAGAGCAATCATTGAAGCTGTTGTCATCCAGGTTGTGGATCGTTCAGGCAAGGGTTAGACGAAGAGGACTTGACGAAGCTGTCACATTCGCATCTATGATTGTAAGTACTGCTGTCGTTATTCTCATTAATATGACACGCTTGGCCTGTTTCTTTCTAGTTTGTGTCTGATGTTACATGAACTTATCATTCAGTGATAGATCTGTTTTCAAGCTAATGTCAATAGAGTAGGAAGTGGTCATATCTTGTTTTGTCCACAGACCTCAACGAGGAGCAAAGGATTGGAGCGCAACTTGGAGCGTGCAGGGACAAACATCGATTAAGAGGTACTTCTTTTACTCTCCCTTCTCATGCATTAGGCTTAGATAGATTCGAAAGAAATTCAGTGTCCATGATAAGCACTTTTCTATCTAAGGTTAAGGTCAAGCCTTAGAGGTCGATCTACTTGTCCGCAGGCAGATTTTCCTACAACAGAAACTGGCGACTCCGCTGGGGAGATAGCCTCAATTCAAAACCTCTTGTTTGGATTTGTCTCCTCATTGACCTTGTTCTGTCCCTTGATTGTTTCAGACCTGGTTTACCCCTCTTTGATTAGTTTCACGAGCTGATTGGCTCCTCACCTTGTCACATGCAGCATTTTTGTCGAGTTCAAATCTTAATTTTTGAAAATTTTTGACATTTCTGGGACTTTTAGACCCTAGCGCCCCTGACTTAGTGTCACCAGAGCGCCAACGCTTCTTGTAGCCCTACACAGAGTTCCATAACGCTCTTTGCCCTTGGAAACAGAGCGCCAACCTCCTTTTGGCCAAAAAACCCTTCAGAACTGCCTTGGTTAGGGTTTGCCTCTGTGTGTCTCTTGCTGTGTGATTCAGTGAGTCACTTGTCCTTCCTTTTTAGCCTTGACATCAGTCTTAATTGAAGAACAAACACCTTTTTGGGTGGGATCTTGTAGCCTTATTTACCTATTTTGCTGAGTTTTCTCTGTTGAGTAAAGCTTGAGATCTTTGCATTGCTTTCCTTTCCTCTTCAGTAGCGTACGACCCTGGTGAAGGTCATCAAAGGCCTACAACCCCCTTTTTGTTTTGATTTCAGTCAAAATCATTGTTCTTCAGCTGTTTCTTTTGGGTGTAAAGTTTGCCTCTTCTTTGATTGTTTCTTTTTTTTCATTTTTCGTTTTGATGGCTACGAAGGGTGTATTGTTTGTGTGATCTTTGATTACACTAGTTTGGTTTTCATTCATACCAAGAAGATAATTAGCAAAGATAAGCATTGTGGTTGTGTTGATCATCATCCATACGCAAACAACAAAGATATCTTAATGATTGATTGAGCATATTAGAAAGCATTTGAAAGTTTTGCATCACGTTAAGATTTGATTGAGAAAAAGAAAGGATTGTTTGGGAGCATTCCGTAGTTGTGCTTGTTAGTGAAAGAACTCTCTCTCTCCCTTAGCTAGATGTTCATCAAAAGGAAATGATTGCTTATCATGCTTGATGCACTCTTTGGGTCAGAGTATTAATTCCATTCGTTTCACTTCCATGCACCCCTTTTGTGTAAAGAACAACCACTAAAATCAACGCTAATTAAAATTCATCTAGAACTTTTTCTTTGATAGAATCCTCCACCAACAGTAGAATAAGTATAGTACTTTGGATTAGGGCTGTGAGCATAACTCTCCAAAGTTGTTAAAACAAACATTAGCATCCTGAGTTAGGGAGAGCAAATCCAATTATCGTATAAGTCTGCCTGGGATCCCCCTCTCACACAGGGGTTATGCACGAGGTTGCATTCGGGTGAGCTACGGGGACTAACCCTCTGTGGTTTAACTGAGTGTGGTGGTCAGATCGTATTATGGGGGTCACTTTGAGGTAAATCCATAATTACTTGCGTGGAAGATTCTTAGTTGATTTCGGGCTCGATACCCTGCCCGTACATTCGGATCGAACTGTCGACTATTCCCGCCCAGGGGCTGACTGCGAATTGGTAACCTTAGTGGCCATAATCTTTAGGTTCTTACACAAGGTGACGGTGACAGGAAGTCTCACTGTACCTGGAGCAGACATTGGTCAAACTCACTCGGGCTCCTTGGAGGGTAAATCCACAATTACTTGCGTGGAAGCTTGCACCAAGGCATAAGTCCGTTAAGCAGGTCG